>ONZH01005389.1:0-223666 GCA_900303285.1 Rhinella marina | reverse complement strand
ACGACAGAATTTTCACTGCACTGTAGTATATATAACTGAGAGAAAAACATAGTCTTTAGACTGCGGCTACTGTACCACACACAACAGAATTTTTCACTGCACTGTAGTATATATAAAGAGAGAAAGAACGTAGTCTTTAGACTCCGGCTACTGTACCGCACACAACAGAATTTTTCACTGCACTGTAGTATTTATAACTGAGAGAAAAAATGTAGTCTTTATACTGCGGCTACTGTACCGCACACAACAGAATTTTTCAATGCACTGTAGTATATTTAACTGAGAGAAAAAACGTAGTCTTTAGACTCCGGCTACTGTACCGCACACGACAGAATTTTTCACTGCACTGTAGTATATATAACTGAGAGAAAAACTTATTTTCTAGACTCCGGCTACTGTACCGCACATGACAGAATTGTTCACTGCATTGTAGTATATGTAACTAAGAGAAAAAACGTAATCTTTAGACTGCGGCTATTGTACCGCACACCACTCAATTTCTCACTGGACTGTAGTATATATAACTGAGAGAAAAAACGTATTTTCTAGACTCCGGCTACTGTACCGCACATGACAGAATTGTTCACTGCACTGTAATATATATAACTGAGAGAAAAAAACGTAGTCTTTAGACTGCGGCTATTGTACCGCACACCACTCAATTTTTCACTGCACTGTAGTATATATAACTGAGAGAAAAAACATATTCTTTAGACTGCGGCTACTGTACCGCACACAACAGAATTTTTCACTGCACTGAAGTATATATAAAGAGAGAAAGAACGTAGTCTTTAGACTCCGGCTACTGTACCGCACACGACAGAATTTTTCACTGCACTGTAGTATTTATAACTGAGAGAAAAAAATGTATTTTCTAGACTCCGGCTACTGTACCGCAGACGACATAATTTTTCACTGCACTGTAGTATATATAACTGAGAGAAAAAATGTAGTCTTTAGACTGCGGCTACTGTACCGCACACAACAGAATTTTTCACTGCACTGTAGTATATATAACTGAGAGAAAAAACGTATTTTCTAGACTCCGGCTACTGTACCGCACATGACAGAATTTTTCACTGCACTGTAGCATATATAACTGAGAGAAAAAACGTAGTCTTTAGACTGCGGCTATTGTACCGCACACCAATCAATTTTTCAGTGGACTGTAGTATATATAACTGAGAGAAAAAACGTATTTTCTAGACTCCAGCTACTGTACCGCACATGACAGAATTGTTCACTGCACTGTAATATATATAACTGAGAGAAAAAACGTAGTCTTTAGACTCCGGCTACTGTACAGCACACTACAGAATTTTTCACTGCACTGTAGTATATAAAACAGAGAAAAAACGTACTGTTTAGAATGCGGCTACTGTACAGCACACTACAGAATTTTTCACTGCACTGTAGTATATATAACTGAGAGAAAAAACGTACTCTTTAGACGGCGGCTACTGTACAGCACACTACAGAATTGTTCACTGCACTGTAGTATATATAACTGAGAGAAAAAAAGTATTCCCTAGACTGAACTACAGATCCCAGCAACCCAAGGTACAGCAGCAGCAAAAATGAGTACTGAGAGGACTTTGGGCAATTTCTTTGGGGTCTGTGTGGACCACGTGCTGTCCCCTTTCTGCCACCAGTCGCTGTGCACAGTGTGCAGCCAAGATGGCGGTAGCTGCACTACAAGTCCCAGCCAGCAGCCAGGAGGAGATTAAAAAAAATGCTTGTAGCCCTTAGAAGGCCTGTTGGGTTCTTTGAGGATGATTCCTGCCTATTCAAAATCTAAATTGAGACCCTAACACTCTCCCTGACAGACAGCAGCTCTATCCCTAATCTCATCCAGGCGGCGTCTGAGGCGAGCAGCGCAGGACCAGATTCTTATATTCCCAGGTCATCTAATCTGGCCAGCCAATCCCTGCTATCAACTTGTAGGGGTTCCACGTGATGCTAGGAGGTACCAAAGACTCTCCTGCATGTTGATTGGCTGAGAAAAAGGCGCCTAACATGCAGGAAGAGGAAGATGCCATTTCCTCGAGTATTGCGAGGTGCTCGTTCGAGTATCGAGCATGTACGAATACCCTAATGCTTGAACGAGCACCAAGCTCAAACGAGCATGTTCGCTCATCTCTAATCTAAACCCTTTTTGAAGCCATCTACTGTATTTGCTGTGACCAGTTCCTGCGGCAGGCTATTTCAGAGATTAACAGACCTTACTGTAAAGAATGCTTGTCGCCTCTTATGACTGAATCTTTTTTTCTCTAGTCGTAGGGAGTGGCCTCCTGTTTTTTGAGGGGGTTTAACACAGAATAGCTTCCCTTTATATTTTTTGTATGGTCCGTTTATATATTTGTACAGGTTAATCATGTCCCCCCTTAGACGTCTTTTTTCAAGGCTAAATAAGTTCAGTTCATTTAATCTTTGCTTATAGCTAAGATCTTCCAGGCCCTTTATCAGTTTAGTGGCTCTCCTCTGTACCTTTTCTAACTCTCGGGCATCCTTTTTATGGACTGGCGCCCAGAACTGAAGTGCATATTCAAGTTGAGGCCGCACTAACGCTTTGTATAGTGGCAATATTACATCCCTGTCTCACGAGTCCATACCTCTTTTAATACAAGACAGAATTCTGTTGGCCTTAGAGGCAGCTGACTGGCACTGCATGCTGTTATTTAGTCTATGATCTACTAATATACCCAGATCCTTCTCAACAAGTGACTCTCCCAGTGTTACTCCCCCTAGGACATATGCTGCATGCAGATTATTCGCCCCAAGTGCATAACTTTACATTTATCTACAGTACAGACCAAATGTTTGGACACACCTTCTCATTCAAAGAGTTTTCTGTATTTTCATGAAAATTGTAGATTCACACTGAAGGCATCAAAACTATGAATTAACACATGTGGAATTATATACTTAACAAAAAAGTGTGAAACAACTGAAAATATCTCTTATATTCTAGGTTCTTCAAAGTAGCCACCTTTTGCTTTGATTACTGCTTTGCACACTCTTGGCATTCTCTTGATGAGCTTCAAGAGGTAGTCACCTGAAATGGTATTCCAACAGTCTTGAAGGAATTCTCAGAGATGCTTAGCACTTGTTGGCCCTTTTGCCTTTACTCTGCGGTCCAGCTCACCCCAAACCATCTCGATTGGGTTCAGGTCTGGTGACTGTGGAGGCCAGGTCATCTGGCGTAGCACCCCATCATTCTCCTTCTTGGTCAAATAGCCCTTACACAGCCTGGAGGTGTGTTTGGGGTCATTGTCCTGTTGATAAATAAATGATGGTCCAACTAAACGCAAACCGGATGGAATAGCATGCCGCTGCAAGATGCTGTGGTAGCCATGCTGGTTTAGTATGCCATTTTGAATAAATCCCCAACAGTGTCACCAGCAAAGCACCCCAACACCATCACACCTCCTCCTCCATGCTTCACGGTGGGAACCAGGCATGTAGAGTCCATCCGTTCACCTTTTCTGCGTCGCACAAAGACACGGTGGTTGGAACCAAAGATCTCAAATTTGGACTCATCAGACCAAAGCACAGATTTCCACTGGTCTAATGTTCAGTCCTTGTGTTCTTTAGCCCAAACAAGTCTCTTCTGCTTGTTGCCTGTCCTTAGCAGTGGTTTCCTAGCAGCTATTTTACCATGAAGGCCTGCTGCACACAGCCTTCTCTTAACAGTTGTTGTAGAGATGTGTCTGCTGCCAGAACTCTGTGTGGCATTGACCTGGTCTCTAATCTGAGCTGCTGTTAACCTGCAATTTCTGAGGCTGGTGACTCGGATGAACTTATCCTCCGCAGCAGAGGTGACTCTTGGTCTTCCTTTCCTGGGGCGGTCCTCATGTGAGCCAGTTTCTTTGTAGCGCTTGATGGTTTTTGCGACTGCACTTGGGGACACTTTCAAAGTTTCCTAATTTTTCGGACTGACTGACATTCATTTCTTAAAGTAATGATGGCCACTCATTTTTCTTTACTTAGCTGCTTTTTTCTTGCCATAATACAAATTCTAACAGTCTATTCAGTAAGACTATCAGCTGTGTATCCACCTGACTTCTGCCCAACACAACTCATGGTCCCAACCCCATTTATAAGGCAAGAAATCCCACTTATTAAACCTGACAGGGCACACCTGTGAAGTGAAAACCATTTCAGGTGACTACCTCTTGAAGCTCATCAAGAGAATGCCAAGAGTGTGCAAAGCAGTAATCAAAGTAAAAGGTGGCTACTTTGAAGAACCTAGAATATAAGACATATTTACAGTTGTTTCACACTTTTTTGTTAAGTATATAATTCCACATGTGTTAATTCATAGTTTTGATACCTTCAGTGTGAATCTACAATTTTCATAGTCATGAAAATACAGAAAACTCTTTGAATGAGAAGGCGTGTCCAAACTTTTGGTCTGTACTGTATATTGAACCTCATTTGCCAAGTAGAGGCCCAAACAGTAAGTTTGTCCAAGTCAGCTTGTAACTTATTAACATCTTCCATAGACTGGACTGTATTACAAAGTTTGGTGTCATCTGCAAAAATAGAAACAGCACTATTAATCCCATCCTCTATGTCATTAATTAATAAGTTAAATAATAGCGGACCCAGCACTGAACCTGGGGGAACACCACTTATAACCGGGGACCATTCAGAGTAGGAATCATTGACCACAACTCTTTGGATACGATCATGAAGCCAGTTTTCAATCCAATTACAAATTATATTTTCTAAACCAATAGACCTCAATTTACCCATTAGTCGTCCATGAGGGACAGTATCATACGCTTTTGCAAAGTCCAAAAACACAATGTCGACAGCCTTTCCACTGTCCAGGCTTCTACTCACCTCCTCATAAAAACAAATCAGGTTAGTTTGACAGCGTCTGTCTTTCTGTAAAACCATGTTGGCTATCACTTATTATATTATTGACAGTTACATAATCCTGTATGTAGTCCCGTAGAAGTCCCTCAAACATTTTTCCCACTATGGATGTTAAGCTTACTGGTCTATAATTTCCTGGTGAAGACCTATCACCCTTTTTAAAAAATGGGCACCACATTCGCCTTGCGCCAGTCTCTTGGTACAATGCCTGTCATTAAAGGTCTGTAAATATTATGAACAGAGGCAAAGCAATAGCTGAACTGAACTCCTTTAGAACTCTAGGGTGTAATCCATCTGGACCTGGGGCCTTGTTCACCTTTAACTTTTTTAGCATATTAAGGACCATATCTACAGTCAGCCAGGTAAGTATGTTATTTGAGGTATTTCCACCAGTGGTACCACCCTCATGAGATGTCCTGTCTTCTTTTGTATATACAGAGCTAAAAAACCCATTTAGGAGCTCTGCCTTCTCTCGATCCCCAGTGACCAACCCCCACGTTACCATCATTTAGGGGTCCTACATGTTCTGACCATGGTTTTTTTGCATTTATATATTTGAAGAATGTTTTGGGGTTGTTCTTACTTTCTTTGGCCACCTTTATTTCATTGTGTATTTTTGCTGATTTTATTACCCCCTTACATACTTTATTTAGTTCTTTATACTTTTTGAAGGCTATAGCTGCCCCCTCCGATTTGTATTTCTTAAAGGCCCTCTTTTTGTCATTTATTGCACTTATGACATAAAAGCAATCATCATGGATTTTTCTTTTACTTCCTTTCAAGGGGTGCTCCCCATATAAAATATAAAAAATATAACAATGTATGTATCTATATATAAATGTATGTAATCTATACCGTATCTGTAAAAAGTAGAATGAATATGTCAGCTTACCGATCCACTAACTATATAGTAAACAAACCTTTCTTCTTTTAGTATATTACCTTTCTGTATTGTTTACACCCTATATTTTTCTGAAAAAAAAAACAGCGATGAAAAACATGTCCAAAAATACCAAGTTGCCCACATTTTGTTTATAACCCCATAATGTTAAAGGGGTTTTCCAGGACTGTTTTTTCTGATGACCTATCCTCCGATCAGATGTTTTGAGAAAGTTCAATGCGCTGTTGCTTTCCCACAGCTTAACAAGCACAGTGCCGTACATTATACTACAAAATAAGCCAATGGAGTATCCAATAGTTCAATTAAATAATTGTCAAAGTTTATTATTAACTCATTAAAATCTATATTCCATTGAAAAGATATGTAAATAATAGAGACCCAATTTATTGCCACTCGCCAATAATTGCATAGCCTAAACATGTTAATCATCACAATTGCCCAGTAGGTTACATAACATTATTGCACTTTGCCCTTAAATATCTAAATAACCTGCACAGAGTCTACTTAGTACCATCTAGGTGACATCAAATATACCCAAATGTCTCTCCCCTCTGCTTTAGAGGATGCCAGGAAACAGGTACAACTCTCCATATTTGGTGGACTTGTCCAGTAGTTCGTAGGTTCTGGTCTAATATTGGTAGAGGCCTGTTTGAAGTCTTTAAGACAGATGTACCATTATCAATACCAACATACCTCCTAGGCCTTAAGCCGCAAATGTTCTCCAATACTGCGTATAAACTCCTGCAATACATACTGATGTCTGCTAGAATACATATAGCTTCTAAATGGAGAACTCCCTCTCTCTCTATGGCAGCGGTTATCCATAGAGTTAACCGTATAGCATTATATGAAAAACTAAACGCCACCCTGACTGATTCTCGGGAGCGTTACCAGCAAATATGGAACCCCTGGTTGAATTGTTCCAAGTCTCCAAATCTACAGTATTTCTTGTCTCTCTGATTGAATGTGTTAACCCCAGAAGACTTTTGATATGACCCTGTCTCCTATCCCTTCTTCCCTCTGACCGGGAGTGACCCTGAGGGCTACGTTCCTCATTCTCTGGTAAATTCTACTATAGCCATGCCAAAGATACACAACGAGACTGTACTGTTCTTTACATGTAAAGGTTTATTGATTGCTGTTTCTATTCTTTTACAAAAAATGTGTTCTTGACGTTTTGTGAAAATACGTATCTTTCAATGACATTGTAATTCATACATTGTACATCATTCTTTCTTTATATTGTTAATTTATGATCTATGCAATCATTTCAATAAATATTCTTTGAAACTAAATATCTAAATAACATGAATCATCCAACAACGGAGAATTTTTTAAGCTTATATGCAGCCTCTCTAATATGCAGCCTCTCTGATCAGTAACCGGCATACAATACAGCATATCTATTACATACTAACTACTGGGCACAAAACCATTATCAACATAAAGTTAACATACCCAAAGATAGCGGCGGTATATCTCCTCGAAGACACATGGGAAATGGATTGTTTACTATTTAAAGAGCCATCCACCAATGGCTATGGAGATTTACTTGAAACTGCGATCAGAATATGCGGCGCTTGATCACGTGCTGAACATCCACGTGACTTCGGCTTCCGCCTGTCGCCCGAAGCTCAGGCTGGTGAGGGCAAACCTACCGAAACGTGTTAAAGGATAAAACCTGTTATAAAGTGTTATCATCTAACCCTCTGCCTCCTTTTCAAAGGGATTTGAATAATATATTGGATCAGGCGGTGGAAGACAATGTTATTACAAAACAGACGAAAGAATCTTTGACGGTACCACACCCAAGAATAGCTACATTCTACTTAAGTCCACAAAAATCTTGAGGATCCGCCTATTGGCCTATTGTGGCAGGTAATGGATGTCTTTGCAAAAATGTATGTCGTTTCATTGATTATCATCTGAAACAGTTGGTGTTTGGATACCATCTTTTATACAGGACACCACAGCGGCTTTGAATAGGCTGGCTAATATCAATGTGGGAAAAGATATGTTGATAGTTACTGATGATTTTGAATCGCTGTACACCAGTATGAAGACGGCCTGATGGCAGTAAGAAGCTTTTTGAGAAGCAACAATCACCCATCCTCTTTTAACAGTTTGATTCTTGAGTTGTTAAAGTTTGTCCTTAGACATAATTTTTTTGTCTTTAAGGACAAATTCTACTTACACACCCAAGGAGTGGGAGAGAGATATTTTTCAAGAAGAAAACACTCCAGGAATAGAGAAGGTGCATAATTGGATGAGGTATATAGATGATTTGTTATTTCTATGGGAGGGGTCTTTTGAAGAATTAAAAGAATTTATAAAAGCCCTAAATAATAACAAACTGAATATTAAACTCACATATACGGCAGGTAGAGAGATCGATTTCCTTGACGTGAAGGTGGGGCTAACAGGAAAACTGGAGACGGATGTATATAGGAAAAAGACATATACAGGGGCGGATTGACCATAGACCTTACAGGGAAAATTCCCGGTGGGCTGATACCCAGGGGGCCACCTGGGCCCTCCTCACAGCCGGCCAGTGGAGGTTTTTGGGGATGTTTGTGCTGCTGGCAGTATTTTCTGATGGACTGTGGTATTTGGCTCTGTTGGGGTGGTATAGTGTGCCACAATATGGTATTGCTGGTCCTGCCTTCCATCAATTTGGACCCGACTACAAAACGGGGCCACTTTCAGTATTTTTTCCAGGGCCACTTTAAGTTTCCATTCCGCCCCTGCACACAGGTTGTGTTGATAATCTGTAACCATGGAAGCACATAGATCTAGATAGGAGTTGTATACTCCAAGGTTACACAATTTTTTTTTAAATCAAGACTATTAAGTTCATCGTTATGTTCTCTATCTTTCCAATGACTCTGAAATTAAAGAGTCGTTTGCAGATGATGTTTTTTTCCATGGTGGTGTTTTTGGTTTTATCTAGTTGGAGGTACAGTTTTCAGTAGAGGTGCCGTTTTGTTGTGGGCATTGCGTTTGCCGTAGGTCATGTTAAAGAGGATCTTTCATGGTTTTATCTTTAAGTAACTAAATACCTTTACTGGTAGGGCACCCCCCGCTGATGCTGGCACCCGGTCTGGTTTTTGAAAATAGCGCTCCTGCGCCCCGCTGGGCCCCTCTGTAGTTCTCCCACTCAGTATGCTAATACTGAGCATCGGAACAGGGAGGAGGAGACGCCCAGGTTTCCCAATGGGCGTCTCCTTCTCCCTGGCTGTACCACGATCCAATCACATCGGAGAGCGTCACAGCCAAGGAGTTTTTTCTCCCTGGCTGTGACGCTCTCCGATGTTTTTTTAGTAAGAGGACTGACATTATGGCACATGCTATAACTTCATGTAGTCAAAATCATAATTGGGTTGACAGCTCAAGCGATAAAACAAGAGAAAACTTTATTTTCTTGAGTGAGATATGCTTCAAACTATAGGTTTTTACTGGTTCAGAAAGAAAATTCAGTCTCGGAAAAAAAAAAAGCAAAACTTTTGACCGTACCATATGGAATAACTGACCGGTTGTCATTGGCATTGCGTAACACCAGTGTCATCTCTTAACTTTCCTATGGCACCATTAACAGCTTGTAAATGGGTGAGGTAATGTGTTAGACTTGTGTTATTCTTTTCAACACATGGTTATGTATTACCATCTCATTTACCATGTTTGCACAAGACATTACTGCTGGAGTTGTGCTCAGCCAAATTTTTATTTTTTTGAATAGGACGTGTGCTGGTTGACACTGTTGTGGTGACCTTGTCCAATCATTATGCCACTTGAAGTTTTTTCCTGTATTTGCAATAGGAGTGAGGACTGTGGACAAGGCCTACCACTTTCTGCATCAATAATTCTCAAACCATGGTGGAACCTCTAAATGTTCTTGCATGTTGAATATCATTAAAATTAGTAATTTTCCTGTGAGTCAACCACCGAACATTAACAGATCCTATCAAAACCCACCTGCAAAGTAATCCATCCAGCTACATAAATCCCATTTCTCAAGTATTCATGCTTATTCACTCATCTTGGGTGGAGAACCTGTGCTAATAACTAGTTAGAATTCATTGAGGGATTTCTGAAGCTTTTATCTTAAGGGCAGCTCAATGCAGAAGCTTCAAGTCAGACTTAAGAGTTTGACTTTGTGTTGCAGAAGACCATCTAAAAAAAAGTTTACTCAAAATGTTGTGTAGTAAATCACCTAACTTTGAGCACTAGTCTAAAGTGGAGGAGTTGAGACTGTATACAGATAGGAAGAAATTATATACCGTAGTTTTTGCTTTATAAGACGCACCCGGTGATAAGACACACTCCAGGAAAATAAGAATAAAAATATTTTTCATCAGACCTCATATCAGACCCCCCATAAATTTCAGGACATCACATCAGACCCCCCATATCAGCCCTCCATATCAGCCTTCAGATCAGCTCACTCAGCCCCCATATCAGACCTCAGATCAGCCCACTCAGCCCCCATTTCAGCCCACTCAGCCCCCATCAGACCTCAAATCAGCCCACTCAGCCCCATATCAGCCCACTGTGCCCCCATCAGACCTCAGATCTGCCCACTGTGCCCCCATCAAACCTCAGATCAGCCCACTCTGTCCCCATCAGACCTCAGATCAGCCCACTGTGCTCTCAAATCAGCCCACTGTTCCCCCATCAGACGTCAGATCAGCCCCATAAGAATAAAATAAAAAACTCCCTTACCTCTCCTGCGCTGCAGCTCCGCTCTGAGTCCGCAGCTCCTCTGTCTTAATGGAAGTGCTCACTAGTATTTGCTTTATAAGACGCATGGCCATTTCCCCCTACTTTTGGGGGGAAAAAGTGCGTCTTATAAAGTGAAAAATACAGTAATTATTTGGAAGCTCTTCAAGGGTCCCACAGTTGCTTTTTTGGTGGCTTCAAGGGGTCCTACAATGACAACTGTGGCGAACAGTTCTACAATAACTTTGGTGATAGTCCTGATTTTATTCATCTGTTTTTGGATGGAACGTTGTGGAGATGATCTCTAAATTGAATCCAAAAATTGAACTAGTCTGCAGTCTGAGTGGTACAAAGCACCCCCGGTCAGGAGTTTGGCATCTGTCATAGAGATGAAGGAAGCGATCTTCGTCATAGAAATTTTAGTCACTGTTGCATTACTCTGATGCTCTCATGCTTATGAAACTGTACTGCAGTGCTTGAAGCCTTTTACGGCCACTTAGTTCAGAACAGGGGCGGATTGGCCATAGACCTTACAGGGGAATTTCCCGGTGGGTCGATGCCCAGGGGCCGCCAGAGCCCTCCTCATGGCTGGTGGAAGTTTTTGGGGATGTATTTTGTGCTGCTGGCAGTATTTTGTGATGGACTGTGGTATTAGGCTCTGTTGGGGTGGTATAATGTGCCACAATAAGGTATTGCTGGATGTGCTTTTCATCAATTCGGACCCAACTACAGAACGTGGCCACTTTTAGTATTTTTTCCAGGGCCACTTTAAGTTTCCAGTCTGCCACTGCATCCAAAAGCAACACTGGTCAGTTTTTGCGATTGAAGCGTATTTGCTCTGATGAAAATACCTATATATCACGGAAAATGGTCGACGCTAAAACTACAAAGTTTATTAGCAACTAGTGCAATAGACTTACAAAGGGGGGGGGGTATTGGAAACACAATTAATTAAAATAAAAACAGGGTTCCAAACATAAGACTGGAAGCCAAGACGACATACAATGTTTGTCATCCAGTTATTAAATGTTTGGAACTCCAGGCAGATTTAGCGTCACTGTTAGAGCTGTGACTGTAGTACCCACAGGTAACATAAACAGTGACTGCATATACCTGCCCGCATAAATAAGGGTGTGTGAGAGAGAATTCCATCAGTCCAATAGATCCCTCCAAATTGAACCCACATGCACTGTATCCCAAACAATAATCTGGATCTGGATCAGTGCCAGAATCACGGTGGGATATAGCACACAGATACACCTCACTACTAGCGCAAGTGAACTAATAAAGGCTACACCACTGCGTCTTATATAGTTAGCAAAAACTATATAAGGAATAATCTTGGCAGCAAAAACCATATCATTACTGAGCAGGCAGGGGAAAACATACAGGATGGAGAGGAACCAGACCAATTAAAAATAAAAGGCATATAACTCGCTTAAAAGACAATGATAAATATTGAGAAATGAATGAATAAATGCATCATTCCTGGGGCCACCCAAAACGATGTCCTAATGACCCCTCTCTAGAATGACATGAGAGGGGTCATAAGGACAAGCAACCCCAACTAAATATAGTAAATTAGATGAACACAGAGACAAGGATGACATATGTGACATGATCAAATGTGACATGATATTGAATTAAATATACCCAGAAGCAAGGATGACATATGTGACATAAAAGTACATAATAGTCACAATGATGCATCAGGTAGATCTGGATGATCAAAATGAAAAAGCGTGAACAACAAGAAGCGGTTGAAGCAAATATAGTGTCCTCCGAGTGAACCCGTAGGATACCATCAAACGATGGAACAAATGTTAGGCTATGAAACAGTCGTAGGAAATATGTTCGTTTAAACCCTGAGGACGTACTGTCTCTAACCTAAACATCCACTGAGCTTCCTTTCGCAGGAGGTTTTGATCAAAATCTCCACCCCTTGATGAGGGTCTCACTATCTCTATACATTGGAATTGTATGGATCGTGGGTCTCCAGAGTGATGGGTGGTCACATGCCGCGCGATGGATGTGTCAGCATTATTTTTGATGTCATTTAAATGTTCACCTATCTGTCGACGAAATTGACGGATAGTTTTGCCAACATATTGCAAGGTAGACCAGGCCTGTCGATTTACAGTTGGCAAAGCACCTAATGTTGAAAACCCTCGATGTAGTTGTACATCTAAAGGTGTATCCAGGCAAAATGGCATCACACGCTATACATCCTCCTCCACACCTAAAGGTCCCTTTAGGGACGTACTGGACTGAGGGGTCTGAAAAAAACTGGACCAGCCGGTCCTTCAGATTACGACCCCTTCAATAGGTGACAACTGGGGAGGGACCGACCAAAGGTCCAACGTCAGGATCCATCTAAATAATATTGCAATATTTGTATAGCATACTCCTAACCTGTTTATGTGCTACGTCAAAGGTAGCTAGGCGAATTTGTTCCTGAATAGGGTCCCTTTGACGTGGGTTAAGCAGAGACTCCCTTGTCCGAGACAATGAATTTTGGTAGGCTGAGGCAAGAACCTTCCTTTGATAACCACATTGCGCGAATCTGCTCTCCAAGTCTCTAGCCCTGACACGAAAGTCGGATAAGGACGAGCAGTTACGGCATACCCGAAGGTACTGTCCCTTCGGGATGCCTCGTTTGACTGTCCCAATGCAGAAAACTATTTGTTGCGGGTTTTTTTGTGAAACAAGCTGGTCTCAATTCTACCATCATCAGTTTTGATGATCGTGAGATCCAGGAAAGTAATCTGCGTGGGACTGATTTCAAAGGTGATGAAAAGGCCATAGTTATTTACATTGAGGACCCTCACAAAGTTTCTGAACTCATCCTCAGAACCTGTCTAGAAAATCAGAATATCGTTGATGTACCTCAGCCACATCGAGATATACTTCCTTCTTCCACCAGCCCAGGTACAAATTGGCGTAAGATGGCGCACATGGATTACCCATGTCAACGCCCCTGAGCTGGTGGAAGAAGTGACGGTCAAACAAAAACACATTGTGGTGTAAGATAAAGTCCAAGAGACTGAAGAGGAACTCGTTATGAGGATAAAATCCCCTCCACGTGTCGACAGAAAATATCTCAATGCATCCAATCCCTTATCATGAGGGATGGAGCTATAGAACGCCTCCACGTCGAGACTTACCAAAAGAGTTTTTTCCTCAACGTAGAGGCAGTCAAGTTTGTTAACTAGCTCCATTGTATCCCTCAGATAGGAGGGCAGTGAGATCGCAAAGGGTCTGAGGATGATGTCTACATAACTGCTAACCTGATGGGTCAGGCTGTTAGTGCCCGACACAATTGGCCTGCCTTTCAGGGGATTGAGACCCTTGTGGATTTTAGGTAAACTATAAAAGCAGGCCAATTGTGGGCAAGCAGGAAGAAGAGCTTGATACTCTTCCTTACTGATCAGTCTAGCCGTCAAGGCTGGAGACAAGATGTCCTTCAGTTCCCTAGTAAAAAGAGCGCTAGGGTTCCCAGGAAGAACCGCATGGCAGTCTGCATCTGTGAAGATGTCCAAGCACATTTGACGATATTATTGTTGACCCATCACAACATTACCCCCTTTATCTGCGACCTTAATCACAATGGAGGAGTACCTCACCAGAGACAATAGGCCCTCAAGTTCTTCTGCGGTCATATTCATACTGTCAGAACTATGCCCTTGAAGAGCAGTTAATTCCTCCACAACCATTTTTAGAAATACATCCATGGAAGTGATATCACTGACAGGGGGATTTAGGGGTGAGCGGGTTTTAATGGTGGTAAAGGGACACTCGCTTGGAACCCTCTCGCTCTCAGAAAATAAATCAAGTTCCGTAAATCAGCCAATTCAGATAATTCAATGCCCAGTTCAAGGCACTGCCGCCTGTCATGGTGTATAAAGAATTTTCGCCATTTCAATTTCCTAATAAATAGGTTCAAATCTTTTACCCAGTTAAATAGGTCAAAGGCATATGAGGGAACAAAGGAAAGTCCTCTTTTCAGAACTGACCTTTCGCCATTTGTAAGTACTCTGTCCGAAATATTAATAATCTGAATATAATTCATCTCTGAGGACGGGATAGGGGACGTTTTAAGTCCCATGGCTAGGGATTCTTCCTGTCCCTCAACAGGTAGTTGGAAATTGGAGTACCCTGGCCTCTGTTGGGCACCTCGTCTCCTTAGATCTACCTTTGGATTGGCCTCTTATCCCACTAGACCTAGGGTATTGAGGGTTATGTGAGGGTGCTGGATCAGTTTCACCCTCCGAGGATGAGGATTCAGTGTCCGTCTCCAGTACACAAACAGGTTTTTCTTTATAATCAAATATACGACCCTCCCTAAAGTCGGATGTATCTCTGAGGTAAAGTGAATGTTTTTTCTCTTTAAGCTGTGTAGTGTATTTCTGCCCAGTTTGTTCAAGTACAGATTCCCTACAAGAAAAATCACTTTCAGACAAAAATTTCTTAACTGCTTCAATCTGCTCTTGCAGGGTAGCACAGCTTTTATCAAAAGCTATCTTCTCTCCCTCAAGTAACAGATGCATTAAGCACAAGGACAACTGAATAGATTCAGTCTCCCATTTTTTAATGAAATCAGGAGATCTAAGTCTCAAGTTGAAGTGGGATCCTCAGACCCCTCGGCACAATCTGATTTTTTAGATAAGTGTCGAGGGTCTGGATCTCCCACCAGCCTCTTTGTACGTCTGCGAGAGTTGTTTAAATGCTCCTGCAATACACAAGTTGGTAGAAGACAATGGCAGTTGAGCCTCGGAAAAAACTAGTCTGGCCTTATTATCCCATTCCTCCCTGTTAATTGCACCAGAAAGAAAACCTACCATTCCTTGATGCTGATAATCAATAATAAATCACGGAGTATATAATCACAATGGAAATGGGTATGCGTCACCTCAATGCAATATATATCACGGAAAATGGTTGATGCTAAAACTACAAACTTTATTAGCAACTAGTGCAATAGACTTACAAAGGGGGGGAGGGTATTATATGTTAAGTGTTTCACTGATTCCACTAATGGAACCATAGTGGCATATATGACTTAATTGTCTCTCACACACCCTTATTTATGGCAGGTATATGCAGTCACTGTTTATGTTACCTGTGGGTACTAAAATCACAGCTCTAACAGTGACGCTAAATCTGCCTGGAGTTCCAAACATTTAATAACTGGATCACAAACAGTGTATGTCGTCTTGGCTTCCAGTCTTATGTCTGGAACCCTGTTTTTATTTTAATTAATTGTGTTTCCATCCCCCTCCCCCCCCCTCCTTTGTAAGTCTACTGCACTAGTTGCTAATAAAGTTTGTGGTTTTAGCTTCGACCATTTTCCGTGATATATATTGCATTGAGGTGACGCATACCCATTTCCATTGTGATCATACACTCCGTGATTTATTACTGATGAAAATACCTATAGAAAACAGGCTAATAAGTTAAGAAGATGCTTCTTGGATCGGGGATACAGCAAACGACAGGTGAATAGAGGATTTAAGAAAGCAGTGAATAAAAAAAGAGACAAACTATTGTGTCCTAATGAAATGATGAAAAGGGAAAAGGACGGGTTCTTTTCCCTGTGGTGCTTGTAAGGCATGTAGAAACATGGAAAGAACTAAAGAGTTTTGTAATCCGGATCACAATAAAAATTATGAGATAAGACATTATATTTCATGTTCTACCACAGGAGTAATTTATCAAGCTACCTGCCCGTGCGGTAAGCAGTATATTGGCCTGACCACCAGAGGATTTAGAATAAGAATCAGAGAACATGTGAGGGACATTGAAAAGGCTAAAGATGAAGTTGATGTCAAGGACTTGAAAATCATCCCCAGACATTTCAAGTTACATCACAATGGGAATCCAGATGGACTTAGATTCAAAAGTATCGATGTAGTCCAAATGGGGATAAGAGGGGGCGATAGGAGTAAGAAATTGGCCCAAATGGAATCCAGATGGATTTTTCAGTTGGGAACGTTAGCCCCAAGAGGTCTCAATAAAAATATGGGATATAGTGCCTTCTTATAGTGGGGGTATTGTTAGTATAAGTTTAAATGAGTGGGGGGGGAGTTGTTTTTAAATATTAAAATTGATTTTATTTGGTTTCAATGTTTTTTCCTTTGACTTTAGATATGGTGTTTGTGGGATCTGACCACCTGTGGATATGGAGAATTGATGATAAGAAGAATAATTAAAAAGATGGTGGAAGAATGAATTTGATGAAAATTGAGGAACTATGGGAACCTGCTTTTTCAAAAAATGAAAGAATAAAAGAGGAAAGGGGAATAAAAGAATAAAAGAAAAGTTGTTTTTTCACATATTTTCACTATATTTCATCACAATATTTGTCACATTAATATATGTTTATCATGTATTTTTTCACTTTTGATTTTATATTCACACATTAATTGATGAATTTACGAATAGGCACTTTTTAGTATTCATGCATATGGCACTTTAAGCATGTCAATGGGTATTTATGCACTGTATATAATTTTAGTTTAATTTATTATTATGTATGTAGTATTCAGCACTTTATGTATAATATGCATATGTTAATATATATATATATATATATATATATATATATATATATATATATATAGATGATTGTGGTATAATCATGGTTTAGTAGTAGCACTTTATGCACGCAGCACTTTATTAGGAGTGAGTATGGCCCCTTTAGGATATGTTAACACATATCCAGATATAATATGGATTGATTTGTGCGGCAGTGTTTCCCATTTTAAATCTTTGGTTGTTTCTCTGTGCGGGCGGGTCAGAGGCGCTTGATTTGTTTCGGTGTCCACGACGCTTTGGCCGGTTGCCAAGGAAGTGCCAGTGTTGGTGAAGTCAGCCGCTCAAACAACGTTTGGGTAGGTTTTCCCTCACCAGCCTGAGCTTCGGGCGATGGGCGGAAGCCGAAGTCACGTGGATGTTCCGCACGTCATCAAGCGCCGCATATTCTGATCGCAGCTGCAAGTTCCACGTGATAGTAAATCTCCATAGCCATTGGTGGATGGCTCTTTAAATAGTAAACAATCCATTCCCCATGTGTCTTCTCCTGAGGAAGCGATACACGAAACACGCTTCGAGGAGATACGCCGCCGCCATCTTTGGGTATGTTAACTTTATGTTGATAATGGTTTTGTGTGTAATAACTCTATGTAATAGATATGTTGTATTGTATGCCGGTTAGGGTGCATTCACATCACCGTTAGGGCTTCCGTTCAGTCTTTCCGTTATAACATCGTTATAACGGAAAGAAACGGAATCCCTAGGACGGACATCAAAACGGACACCTTTAAGAGGCATTCCGTTTTGATCCGTCATAATAGAAGCCTATGGCTCTGCATAACGGATCCGTCTGGTTGCCGTTATGCTGGACGGAAAACAAAGTCCTGTCGACAGGACTTTGTTTTCCGTCCAGCATAACGGCAACCAGACGGATCCGTTATGCAGAGCCATAGGCTTCTATTATGACGGATCAAAACGGAATGCCTCTTAAAGGTGTCCGTTTTGATGTCCGTCCTAGGGATTCCGTTTCTTTCCGTTATAACGATGTTATAACGGAAAGACTGAACGGAAGCCCTAACTGTGATGTGAACGAGCCCTAACTGGTCAGAGATCCTGCATATTAGAGAGGCTGCATATTAGCTTAAAAAATTCCCAGTTGTGGATGATTCATGTTATTTAGATATTTAAGGGCAAAGTGCAATAATGTTATGTAACCTACTGGGCAATTGTGATGATTAACATGTTTAGGCTATGCAATTATTGGCGAGCGGCAATAAATTGGGTCTCTGTTATCTACATATGTTTTCAATGGAATATAGATTTTAATGAGTTATTAATAAACTTTGACAATTATTTAATTGAATTATTGGATACTCTATTGGCTTATTTCGTAGTATATTAATATTGGGAATAGTTCAGTCAATTGAAGGAGGTGATTGTTTGGTGGATTTATAATTGGCATATACAGTGCCGTACATTGTATAGCAGCTGGGCTTGGTGGGGATAGGATAGGTCATCAGTAAGATAATCCTGGAAAACCCCTTTAAATTGGATTTCCACATTTACATTAGGAATAAAACTGATATCAGTAATTCAGCTAGTCCCTAATAAAACAAGTGAAATCTAGCTCAATAATGACTCATCTTAGAGACAGCATTACCATTTTTTATACATACGGTATACTGTTTCTAAATGTGGAGCTTTTTTTTTTTAAACTATTTTATTAACCAGAAAAAAATAAGGACACCAACATCTTACTCTTTGTGTTACAGAATATATTACATACAAACGTGATGAGACCAAATTAACAATTTCTCTAATCGTTGCACTGTTGCATATTAGTCCCTCCGTCCTAAGATAAAGAAAATAAAAAGAAATATACCATACAATTTAGATGGCCCCACTAAACAGACTGAGCACTGGAACTTTGAGCCGATGATAAAATTTGTTGTAGTCTCGAGGTTGAGTACATAGTACGTGAAGACTTACACCAAAGGCCCCAAACCTTGTCAAATTTTGGGGGTTTATTATGGTGTTTAAATATCAATGCTATATAAGGTAACATTTGATTTATCTGCAATTTCCACATGCTTATTGTCGGTGTATTGAGGCTATACCATCTCAGAGCAATACATTTATGTGCCATAAACATTGATTCTCTCAAGAATGTAGTCATGTAGTGATCCCGGTTATCTTCATTCAGAATTCCTAGGAGGCAAACCTCAGGTGTGTTTGATATCTGGGGTTGGCATTAAATCTGAAAGGAAGCCAGTCACCTCCTTTCAAAATGCAGCAATTGGGCTACAGCTCCACATCATGTGTCAGAAGTTCTCCACACTGTGGACACGCTGTGGATGATGCTCTACCCATTCTATGTAACCCTATTGGTGTGAGACTGCTGGTGAAACCTGTAAATGTGATTCCAATAAATCTGTTATTGAGTCCTCTGTGAGTGTGTGTATCTGTCTTTTCCATTTATCTAATACTGTAGGGGGATTAGCTATGACTTTCACTTGCATCAAGTGTGAATATATTGTTGAGACTAGTCCTTTGGGACCCTGGGTTGTGATGACTCCTATGAGAGGGTATTTAGAGGGTATTTTACCTTGTTGTTGGTACTCGGGATCTTGCTTTGTATGACATATCTAAGTTATAAATATGAGAAAAAATGGGTTCTGGGGATGTTATATTTAATTGTGGAGCTTTTAACACTTCCCCTATTAGTTTCAGTTACACCCAGCCCAGGAAATTTTACACTCCTGGCATCTTTCTGGTGTGCAATTGAAAAGTGTGCTGACGCTATGGCGGAGATTTATCATCTTCTTTGTGCCTGGAAAATTATGTTTAATTATCACATCTCTAAGCTTTTATGGGGGGCATGACCAGCTTCCCCAAGTAATTCATATTCATGTACGCAAGTTTTCTGGTGTATATGAAGTAAGAAATCAACAGCAACTGTGTTTAGATGCAGACGACCTCAGATCAGACCCCAATTTTCATCAGACCCTCAATACTAATCAGACCTCAGATCATACACCCAAATCAGACTTCAGACTTCAGACTTCAGATCATACACCCCAGTCTTCATCAGACCTCAGATCAGACTGCCAAATCAAATCCCAATCCTCATCGAACCTAAGATCAGACCCCAAATGCTCATCAGACCTCAGATCAGATCCCCAAATCAGACCCACAATCTTCATTAGACCTTAGCAGATGTGGTGCCAATATTCAGAAAGGGGTCAATAACAGAGCCCGGAAACTATAGGCTAGGAATGATAAGTTTAACATCTGTCATGGGTAAACTGTTTGAGGGTTTTCTAAGACGGCAAACAAAATATGTATGGCAGCACACTGTTATACATGTAAACAATAGAACTAAGAATTAGAGATTCAGGATTGCAGTGGTAATATACCTACTATCCATGAAAAATGGAAGCTCTTCATGCACAATTCTGACCAAATGTGTATCGGGCCCATCTACCAACGTCTGACTTCTGCATATGGGTACCTAACACTAACAGAACTGCCTTTCCTAGGCTTAACAAGTCTACAATGTTCATGGCGGTTTAGGAACCAGCGATAATTATACTTTGCTTAGAAGCCCTGGGCAGATGGGCGGGTAGTGCTAAATCTAAAGGAGGCAGTTACTCTCCAAACATACTGCAAGAAAATTTAGACTAGCACATCCAAAGTCACTGGTGCACATCCATAAAGCTAACATGCAGACACTATTATAGTGTGGCAGCACACTATTATACATGCAAACAGGCTCGGACTGGCCCACAAGGGAACAGAGGAATCCCGGAGTGGGCGCCTGAGTTAAGTTGGCACCTAGTCCCACACCCCTGCACAAGTGACACATGATAAAGTGGACTGACTGCACTGCATATAGATAGGCAGCATTTTATTATTATACAGTAGATACATCAGGTGGTTGAGATGACTTCTAGGTAAAGAGGCAGAACAGCCAGTATACTCTTTACCCAGGAACATGCATTCTATAAGTACAGTAACTGTAGATACCCCATAATCAATCATCTTGTAGGTCAGGGATCAGCAACCTTCGGCACTCCAGCTGTGGTGAAACTATGATTGCTAGCATGCACAATTGCTTGTCTGTTCTCAGATCTCCCATAGAAGTGAATGGAGCATGCTGGGAGTTGTAGTTTCACAACAGCGGAGTGCCAGAGGTTGCTGATCCCTGTTGTAGGGTATTACTGCTGCCTACCACTGTGTGAGCAGATAATATCTGAATGTAGTTGTAAAGTGGGCCCTCAGAATGAATTTTACTGGTAGACCCTAGGCACCCCAGTCCGACTCTGCATGCAACGATTCTATCTCTCAATGCTCTCTCAATGAAAATAAGCGTATAAAGCTGTATCAGCAGTCCTTTCAAAATAATTTAATCAATTCCTATTAGAATGTAAGTTCTAGACTTGACCACGGCGAGTCAATGGGTGTCATATACTGTATCCTCTTTCTCCAAAGCATTTGACACTGTACCACATAAAAGGTTAGTACTGTATATAAAATGAGAATGCTTGGACTGGGAGAAAATGTCTGTATGTGGGTAAGTAACTGGCTCAGTGACAGAGGGTGGTTATTAACGGCACATACTCAGATTGGGTCACTGTCACTAGTGGGGTACCACAGGGGTCAGTATTGGGCCATATTCTCTTCAATATATTTATTAATAATCTTGTAGAAGGCTTGCAAAGTAAAATATCACTTTTTGCAGATGACACTAAACTGTGTAATGTAATTAACATGGAAGAGGACAGTATACTGCTACAGATGGATCTGGATAGATTGGAGGCTTGGGCAGAGAAGTGGCAGATGAGGTTTAACACTGACAAATGTAAGGTTATGCACATAGGAAAGAATAATGCAAGTCACCAGTACATACTAAATGGTAAAACACTGGGTAACTCTGACATAGAAAAGGACCTAGGAATTTTAGTGAACAGCAAACTAAGCTGTAGAAACCAGTGTCAGACAGCTGCTGCCAAGGCCAATAAGATAATGGGTTGCATCAAAGGGGGCATAGATGCCCGTGATGAGAATATAGTCCTGCCATTTTACAAATCACTAGTCAGACCACACATGGAGTACTATGTACAGTTCTGGGCTCCTGTGAACAAGGCAGACATAGCAGAGCTGGAGTGGGTTCAGAGGAGGGCAGCTAAAGTAATAACTGGAATGGGTGGACTACAGTACCCAGAAAGATTATCAAAATTAGGGTTATTTACTGTCACGGGGGAGACAAGGGAAGGTGTGCCCTGTACTTGAAACCCCCCTTCTTTCCCTACCTACTTGCCTCAAACGGCCCTAGGCGGCCGCGGACAACCACGAAGACGTTCCCTATACTGGGTAAGTGCAGAGGGAGGGAAAGGGAACACAGGGAGAGACAAAACACAGACGGAACAAACACAATGATAGAGTAGTCAGCAAGCCGGGTCAAACACAGGAGATAGCGTAAATACCAGGGGTCAAGAGAAGAGAGGTCCAAGTCCAAGTCCAAAGTCAGAGTCCAAATAGCAAATCCAAAACACAAGGTCGCACAAGCACTGATCAAAAGTATAAACTAATCACAGGCATCTGAGTGAGGCAGTTGCCATCTTTAAATAGCCCGCCCAGGATCATGTGATGTGGCCAGCATCACATGACCTGAGGCGGAGCAAGCTGTCCAAACAATATGCAAAGTAGCCATGTGGTGTGATCAGCACCACATGGCTAAACCCAAACAGAGAATTAACTCATGAAGTGCTGGCTGACAAGACCAGCACTTCAATTCCCTATTGCTCGTCTCTAGGGGGGCGGAGAGGTCCGGCGATGTCGTGCAGAGGGAGCGCGACGCCGACCTCGCGTGACAGTACCCCCCCCTTCACGAGGGGCCACCGGACCCTTACCAGCGGGAGCAGGCTTATCGGGATGCTGCAGATGGAACTTTTGGATGAGCGAGTCTGCATGCATCCTGGTCAACGGTACCCAAGACCTGTCCTCAGGACCGAACCCCTTCCAATGTACGAGGTACTGGAAGGAATTCCGGACCCTTCTCACATCCACAATTCTGGCAATCTCATGCTCCATTTGTCCTGCTACCTCAACCGGAGGAGGAGACTGTTCCTCAGGACCAACGGGAGCAACATAACGTTTGAGCAAAGACACATGAAAAACATTATGAACACGAAGGGAGTCGGGTAAACATAACCTAAAAGAAACCGGATTGATCACCTTGGTGATCCTGTAAGGACCAATGAAGCGAGGTGCAAACTTGTAGGATGGTACCCTCATGTTGAGATTTTTAGTCGATAACCATACCTTATCCCCAACCTTAAAATTCACACCCTTAGAACGTTTTCTATCAGCCTTAGCTTTTTGAACTCCTTGGGCCTTTTCCAGGTTCGACTGAACCTGTGCCCAAACTGTGCACAGTTCTTGAGAAAAATCATTGACCTCTGGGACAACCGACGCAGATGGGGAACAGGAGCCAAAGCGTGGATGAAAACCCATATTGCAGAAAAACGGCGACATCCCAGAGGATGAATTAACACGATTATTAATTGCAAATTCAGCCAGAGACAGGAATCTGGCCCACACATGTTGGTTATCAGAAACATAACATCTGAGATATTGCTCAACGGATTGGTTAAGACGTTCAGTCTGACCATTGGTCTCCGGATGAAAGGCTGATGAAAAGGACAAAGAGATACCAATCTTATTACAGAACGCCCTCCAGAACCTAGACACAAACTGTACTCCCCTATCAGAAACGATATTCTCAGGAACACCATGCAGTTTGACAATATTATCCATGAACACGGACGCCAAGACCTTTGCAGAGGGTAATTTACACAAAGGAATAAAATGACACATTTTGCTGAATCTGTCAACCACCACAAATATCACGGTTTTACCCTCAGAGCACGGCAAGTCCGTGATAAAGTCCATGGACAGATGTGACCAAGGTCTACTAGGTATGGGTAAAGGATGTAACTCACCCATAGGTCGTGTCTTGGTATTCTTGGACCTGGCACAAGTGTTACACGCAGTTACAAAAGCCTGAACATCTCTGGAGATTGACGGCCACCAATACTGCCTAGAGACCAACTCCTTGGTGGCATTGATGCCAGGATGTCCACACAAAACAGAATTATGGCACTCACCCAGCAGTTGCAATCGTAAATGAGCCGGCACAAACAATTTGTCATTGGGGGTACCAATGGGAGCAAGATGTTGTCCTGCCGAGATTTCAGAAGCGAGGTCAGATGAGGTAGCGGCCACGATGATATCAGCTGGCAGGATGGGCTCAGGAGGGACGTCAGGAGGCTGATACGCCTTGAAACTTCGGGATAAGGCATCGGCCTTAACGTTCTTGCTCCCGGGTCTGAAGGTAACACAAAAATCAAAACGAGTAAAGAATAAAGCCCACCTCGCCTGTCTAGGATTCAATCGCTTAGCCGATTCTAAAAACATTAAATTCTTATGATCCGTGAGGACCGTAATGCGGTGAACTGCCCCTTCTAAAAAATGACGCCATTCCTCAAATGCCCACTTGATTGCAAGTAACTCCCTATTACCAATGTCATAATTCCTCTCGGCAGGAGAGAACTTGCGGGAGAAGAAGGCGCATGGCATAAGATTAGTTAAGGTGGAAGACCCCTGGGACAGTACAGCCCCCACACCATCCTCAGACGCATCCACCTCAACTACAAAAGGCTTACTTTGATCAGGCTGGACCAACACAGGAGCATTCATAAAACACTGCTTTAACCTTTCAAAGGCCTCAATAGCTGCAGGGGGCCAATTGACCAGATCAGCCCCCTTGCGAGTCAAATCCGTAATGGGTTTGGCTACCACAGAAAAATTTTTGACAAATTTACGATAAAAATTAGCAAACCCCAGAAATCGCTGGAGCGCCTTCAAAGAGGAAGGTCGCACCCAATCCACAATGGCCTGTACTTTAACTGGGTCCATTTTGAAAGAAAAAGGGGTGAGAATGTATCCCAAAAAGGCCACTTCCTGAACACCAAAGGTACACTTCTCCCCTTTAACGAACAACTTGTTTTCACGCAACACCTCCAGCACTTGCCTGGTGTGAGATACGTGACTCTCCCAGTCTGCAGAAAAAATCAGGATGTCATCAATATAGACAATTACAAATTTCCCAATAAATGGTCTAAAAATGTCATTGACAAAGTTTTGGAAAATTGCCGGAGCGTTACTTAACCCAAAAGGCATTACCAAGTACTCATAATGACCTTCCGGGGTATTAAAAGCAGTTTTCCATTCGTCCCCCTCACGAATCCTGATTAGGTTGTATGCCCCCTTCAAATCCAGCTTGGTGAACCAACAGGCCCCCTGGACCTGATTCAGCAAGTCAGGAATAAGGGGCAACGGGTATCTGTTTTTAACAGTGATTTTATTGAGCTCCCTGTAATCGATACAGGGCCTCAATCCTCCATCCTTTTTACCAACAAAGAAAAAACCTGCCCCCATGGGAGAAACTGAAGGCCGGATGTGACCCTTGGCCAGACTCTCCTTGAGATAATCCCTCATGGACTGACGTTCAGGAGTAGAGAGATTATAAATGCGACCTTTGGGATATTTGGATCCCTCAATAAGGTCGATGGCGCAATCATATTGCCGGTGAGGAGGGAGGAACTCAGTCTCGGACATGGAAAAAACGTCCGAAAAATCGCCGATATACTTGGGCAAGGAAAGAGACTCAGTGGTACCTCCAAACAGCAATACTGATTTACAACATTTGTCACAATTCATTCCCCATTTTTCCAATTCACCTACCGACCAGTTGATCACAGGGTTGTGGTCCTGTAACCATGGCAGACCTAAAACAAGGTCGGCAGGTAAATCCTTTAATACAAGGAAGGAACAAGTCTCGGTATGGGTAATTCCTACAGTTAATACAACCTCAGGAGTACAAAACTCCACTCTCCCATTATTCAATGGAGTGGAATCCAGTGCGATAATTTCAATCACCTTCCTTAAAGGAACTAGCGGAATCCCCACAGATTGTATAAAATCAAAATCAATAAAATTAATGGCAGAACCAGAATCAACAAAAGCCTTACCGGACCCCCTGAGTTGGTTGTACGCAATGGAGATAGGTAATAATACTTTCCTCCTTACCACCGCTGGGGTTACCTTACTTCCGGCAGAAAGCTCTCTAGAGGGCAGAAGTTTCGGGCATTGCTGGAGCCAGTGGTTCGTCTCACCGCAGTAGAAACAGGTTCCATTCAAGCGTCTCTGATCTCTCAAAGTTCCTCCCCACTGTATGGACTCCTCCGGGACCCTGGTAGAAGGTGGACTCAGAAGAGGGGATTCAGGCAGGACGACACCCTGAGGAATATCTGAACGTTCCCTCCGTCTCTCCCTCACTCGACGATCCAGTTTAATGGCTAGTGTCATGGCTGCCTCTAGGGTGTCAGGAGTAGGGTAACTGACAAGTAAGTCCTTAAGATGGTCAGACAGCCCCACCCTAAACTGGCTTCTCAAAGCAGGGTCATTCCATCCAGAGGAAACACACCACTTTCTAAACTCAGCACAGTAATCCTCTACTGGACGGTTACCCTGCCGAATGTCTCTGAGCTGAGTCTCAGCTACAGAAGTCAAGTCAGGCTCCTCATATAATAGGCCTAAGGCCTGAAAAAATGCTTCCACAGACTGCAAGCTTGGGGAGTCAGGCGGTAAAGAAAAGGCCCATTCCTGCGGATCACCTTGCAGCAAGGAAATAATTATTCCTACCCGCTGCTGCTCGGCACCCGAGGAGTGAGGACGTAAGCGAAAATACAATTTTACGCTCTCCTTAAAGGAACGGAAAGTTTTCCGGTTCCCCAAAAACCGATCCGGCAATTTAACATGAGGTTCCACAATGGGGTTAGATGTGGAGGGAGCCGCTACTAGTGCAGGTTGTAGCTGCTCCTGATGTAGGAGCCTCTCGGCCAGGTCCTGGATCATCTGCGCCATACCCTGAACCTGGTCCGTGAGCACCCGCAATTGCTCCATATGATACGGCCTGTGATTCTGTCACGGGGGAGACAAGGGAAGGTGTGCCCTGTACTTGAAACCCCCCTTCTTTCCCTACCTACTTGCCTCAAACGGCCCTAGGCGGCCGCGGACAACCACGAAGACGTTCCCTATACTGGGTAAGTGCAGAGGGAGGGAAAGGGAACACAGGGAGAGACAAAACACAGACGGAACAAACACAATGATAGAGTAGTCAGCAAGCCGGGTCAAACACAGGAGATAGCGTAAATACCAGGGGTCAAGAGAAGAGAGGTCCAAGTCCAAAGTCAGAGTCCAAATAGCAAATCCAAAACACAAGGTCGCACAAGCACTGATCAAAAGTATAAACTAATCACAGGCATCTGAGTGAGGCAGTTGCCATCTTTAAATAGCCCGCCCAGGATCATGTGATGTGGCCAGCATCACATGACCTGAGGCGGAGCAAGCTGTCCAAACAATATGCAAAGTAGCCATGTGGTGTGATCAGCACCACATGGCTAAACCCAAACAGAGAATTAACTCATGAAGTGCTGGCTGACAAGACCAGCACTTCAATTCCCTATTGCTCGTCTCTAGGGGGGCGGAGAGGTCCGGCGATGTCGTGCAGAGGGAGCGCGACGCCGACCTCGCGTGACATTTACTTTATAAAAAAGACTACTGAGGGGAGATCTAATAACAATGTATAAATATATCAGAGGTCAGTACAGAGATCTCTCCCATGATTTATTTATCCCCAGGACTGTGACTGTGACGAGGGGACATCTTCTGCATCTGGAGGAAAGAAGGTTTGTACACAAACATAGAAGAGGATTCTTTACGGTAAGAGCAATGAGACTATGAAACTCTCTACCCGAGGAGGTGGTTATGGTAAATTCACTAAAAGAGTTCAAGAGGGGCCTGGATGCATTTTTGGAGGGTAATAATATTACAAGTTATAGTTACTAGAGATGGGTTGTTGATCCCATCGTTACTATGACCTTAGATCAGGCATAAAAGAAATAAAATAACTTACCTCTCCTGCTCCAAATTGCGACGCCACTCGAGAGATCCAGCATGCTCTACCTGCTGCATTGCACTGTGACCTGACGTCACCCAGCGTCAGGTCATAGTGCACTATGTCCTGACGCTGTACAACATCAGGACACTGCACAAAGCTGCAGAAGACAAGTGTTCTTTGTATTCTCTTCACAAGACACACTGCTATTTTCCACCCACTTTTGGAGGTGAAAAACGTGTGTCTTATGAAGCAAAAATACAGTACATTTATAGTGTCACAGGTAATTACATTTTTTACCTCTTTAACTGAGAAAGTGGAATTTTTTCACATCTAATGGTTTTACAGGCTTTACATTTTCTACATGGATAAAAACCTACCAGAGTCATTGCATTCTCTTCTCTCATGACTCTTAAAGGAGTTTTCAGAGACTTTTACATTGATGACCCATATCTCATTGGTGGAGGTCTGATACCTGGGACCCTCGCCGATCAGCTGTTTGAGAAGGCACCACACTCGCAGTTGCACTTTATCCTTCTCTCAACTAACCAAGCACAATGCTAAACACTTTATGCGGCTGTGCTTGGTATCGCAGCTCAGCCCCATTCACTTCAATGGGGTAGAGTTGCGCCTAAGCCATCTGATCGATGAATGTGACGTCACGCTGCCTAGGCTAAGCTGCCTAACTATTTCAGTGTGTACTTTTAAAATAGCATGTTTTTTTTCTTTTTAAAGATGGTTAATTCAGTCATTAATATGCATTCCCCAATTGTTCTTATTCAGGTTTTCTACAAACTCATCACAATCTGTTGCCCCTCTAGCACAGGGACAAGCAATTGTCAATGTATCTGTACAATCCTATTAGGTTTGTTTGAGCATTTTTATAATGTGTTTTAGTTATCTTAAAGGGGTATTCCGGTAAAGTAACTTAATTTTTGAAAAAACTGCATTAAGGCTGCAAGCTGTGACCCAACCAGAACCCATTCTTATACATATAACCAGAGCTTTATTTTACCTTACAATCCATGTGTCTAGCTCCTGTGTGAGCCTGCAACACACTGAGAGTATCATGGCTCCTGATCTTCCCTCACAAAACTACAATCCTCACAATCCCTAGCTGTCCTGCTGTGAGTTTGTGCTTGTTCATGAGTAGTGATGATCGAGCACTGCGGTGCTCGTACGCTCAGGTGCTCTGGCCGAGCACTCAGGGGTGCTTGAGTGCTCGGACGAGCACCCGAGCATAATTGAAGTCTATGGGAGTAAACCAGGCACGCTTTTTAAAAAAAAAAAAAGAATTAAATAATTTTTTAAAAATGGCGTGGGGTCCCCCCTTTTTTCCTTCTCCAGCCAGATACAACCAGCAGCGGCAGCCTGGCACTACCAGGGTGGGAAGGGAGAAGGTTATTGGCCCTTCCCAGCCTAATGTTACCAGCCTGCAGCCGCCCCAGAACCGTATCCTCAATTTAGAAGGTCCGGTCCTGCGGGTACCTGGCTCTTCCCGACACCCCTGGTGGTGGTGGCGGGTGCCGGGGTAATAGATGTTGGGGGTTAATGCTGGTCATACCAGCAAGCACTAAGCCCAGTATTAGAAATCAGGGCCATCTGTAGATAGCCGTTATTACTAACACAGCAATGTTGTAAAAACACACACACACACACACACACACACACTTATAAAATATTTTATTGAAATAAATACTCCCCCAGGCCCCTGTTTGACCATTTTATTTAAAAAATAAAAAAGCTGGTCCGACGTAATCCACCGAATCCGACGTAGTCCTCAGCATTCACGATCCTGAAAAATAGAAAACAAACAAACAGACAAAAAAACAAACAAACAAACACAGACCACTTACCTCCTCAGGCTTCTTCTCCTCAGCAGTGGAGCCTCTTCATTACATTGCGCCCTCTGCTGGTGAATGAAAAAAATTACACCTTCAATTCTTCAATGAAAAAAAAAACATGAAAGGTGACGGATCCGTCATGAACTCCATTGAAAGTCAATGGAGGAAGGATCCATTTACCTTTGTGTCGCACCAAACGGATCCGTCCTTCATTGACTTTCAATGGAGTTCATGACGGATCCGTCATGACCCCAATGCAAGTCAATGGGGACGGATCCGTTTACTATTGTGTCACACCAAACGGATCCGTCCCCATTGACTTGCATTGGGGTCATGACGGATCCGTCTAGGGGACTCGAGCATGCTCGCTCAACACTATTCATGAGGCTGATGTTTACTGATTGGCTGCCTGATATTACAGTCCGGTCACGTCCCCTCTACTCAGTAATCAGCCACTGACTAACATTTAGCTAGAGAATTGATAGCAGCACACTGAGCATGCTCGACCTAACAAAGGCTCAGAACTACAGGTCAATGCCATAGTAACTTGAGGAAGGAGTGGGTAGCAGAGGAAAAAAAGTACTTTTATAACTACTGAATGGTAAATATGTGAAACTGACATTATATTAGGTAATTATTGATGATGAATTAGTCTAAAACATAAGTTATATTTACTGCAACTGGAATACCCCTTTAAGCTAAAAATCTTTTTTTTTCCATTTTCAACAGATCTTCTACAGCCTTCAGTTTCAGTACATCTACAGACTGTTCCTTCTCACTGAATTCCATCAGAGAGCTTCTCATATGACACAATGTGTAACCCTTATCTCTAGTTTCCTGACAGTTCATAAAAACTCATTAATGTTAAATCTTTTAGTTTGATAAGAATTTAGCTTAAAGGGGTATTCCGGTAAAGTAACTTAATTTTTGAAAAACTGCATTAAGGCTGCAATATGTGACCCAGCCAGAACCCATATCTATACATATAACCAGAGCATCATTTTACCTTGCAATCCATTTGTCTAGCTCCTGTGTGAGCCTGCAACACACTGAGACATCATGGCACCTGATCTTCCCTCACAAAACTACAATCCCCGCAATCCCTAGCTTTCCTGCTGTGAGATTGTGCTTGTTCATGAGTGTTGATGATTACTGATTGGCTGCCTGATATTACAGTCCGGTCACACCCCCTCTGCTCAGTAATCAGCCACTCACTAACATTCAGCTTGAGAATTGATAGCAAATCACTGAGCATGCTCAACCTAACAAAGGCTCAGAACTACAGGTCGATCCTATGGTAATCTATGAGGAAACACAGTGGGTAGCAGAGGAAGAAAACTACCTATAACTACTGAACAGTAAATATGTGAAATTGACATTATATTAGGTAATTATTGATGATGAATTAGTCTAAAATATAAGTTATATTTACGGTAACTGGAATACCCCTTTAAATGAGTGTTTATGAGCTGTTAGGGAACTGGAGACATGGCTCAAGATAGAGCCATTAGATCAGCTCTCTGAGAGGTTCACTGAGAATGAGGATGAACTGTCTATAGATGCAGTAAAACTGAAGGCTGTAGAAAACAAACTGTACCATGCAATAGTAATAAAAAAATGTTTCTACTGCTAAGCAGTCAGAATCATTTTTTCACTTAATTTGCAAAGCCAGAGTGTTCTCTCAGGAATTTGTGTCTTTCCTTCTGTCCTCTCTGACTGGCAGCCTCTCCCTCCTCCTTTCCACAGTGCAATTTGTCTCCATGCAGGTGGGACACCAAGAGAGAAGCAAGATCGCTGCCGCAGGTGCCATTTTCATGGACGCTCAGGAACATGGAGGCTGGGAATTGTGTTGTGCTGAAACCTTTCTGTGCCTCCTCTGTCTGGTTTTCTTCTATCTGTGAAGTTTTGAGGTGGAGGGGGGGGAACTGTGGTGGGTGGTACACCTTTTCGAATCTCCTGCCACGTTCTGGCTGGCTCCACTCTCAGAATCCTGTGCCAATGTTAAAAAAAAAGATGTCTTTGCCAGCTTTGTGGCTTTTATACACACCTGCAATGTCAATGGTTACATTTCAATGTCTTTCTCAGCCATCTACCTGAGAATCTAGATTTCCTGACTATGCAGGCTAGTGTATACACCCTGGTGATAACACTGCATAAGCTGAAGGGTAAGCACCCACTCCCTTTTGACCCAGTGCTTGCAGTTCTTAAAGGGGTATTCCCATCTCACAAATGTAGTTTGTGTAGTTAGATATAGCCATACCAATATTATTACTAGTAGAATGTATTTATATAATATGTACCGTTTAGAAGATTTGCCTATTTGTATTTCCATTTTCCCACACACATCAGTCAGGCCGTTGCCCCTGGTTACGGCCACCGCAGCCATGTAGTAGTGGTGACCGGCTTATTCTTGTTCAAACCCGTTCTGAGGTAACTGCTGTATTGTGAACGCACATTGCATGAGCATGCAGAGACACATCTTAGGGTTGTAGCATTTTGTCTGCCAAAACGCAGAGAAACAGATCCTGTTCCGAGATCAGTTCATCTCTATGGAAGAGGATCCGTTTATAAAGTCTGCATTTTGGACGGATCCTGACCATTGCATTTTGGACTGGTAGCATCCAAAACGCAGATGTGAAAGTATCCTAAGATGTGTCTCCGCATGCAATGTGCGTTCACAATACAGGAGTTACCTCAGAGCGGGTTTGAAAAGGGGCAAGCTGACCACCACTACTACATGGCCACGGTGGCCGTAACCAGGGGCAACGGCCTGACTGATGTGTGTGGGACAATGCCTATACAAATAGGGAAATCTTCTAAACGGTACATTTTATATAAATACATTCTATTAGTAGTAATATTGGTATGGCTATATCTAACTATACAAACTACATTTGTGAGATGGGAATACCCCTTTAATTCCAGCTCAATGAGCCTTCCTAAACCTAGCTGCTTCTGGATCAGCGTGTCTACAGATGCTATGGTGATACACTGGAAAAGACCTACCTCTCTTGTGTAGCTTGTCTTTAAACTGCACTAAACCAAACTACCGAGATATCCACCCTACTGGCCATGCACTAGAGCCCCTCAATGCACCAAATCCCATATATATATACACTCACCGGCCACTTTATTAGGTACACCATGCTAGTAACGGGTTGGACCCCCTTTTGCCTTCAGAACTGCCTCAATTCTTCGTGGCATAGATTCAACAAGGTGCTGGAAGCATTCCTCAGAGATTTTGGTCCATATTGACATGATGGCATCACACAGTTGCCGCAGATTTGTCGGCTGCACATCCATGATGCGAATCTCCCGTTCCACCACATCCCAAAGATGCTCTATTGGATTGAGATCTGGTGACTGTGGAGGCCATTTGAGTACAGTGAACTCATTGTCATGTTCAAGAAACCAGTCTGAGATGATTCCAGCTTTATGACATGGCGCATTATCCTGCTGAAAGTAGCCATCAGATGTTGGGTACATTGTGGTCATAAAGGGATGGACATGGTCAGCAACAATACTCAGGTAGGCTGTGGCGTTGCAACGATGCTCAATTGGTACCAAGGGGCCCAAAGAGTGCCAAGAAAATATTCCCCACACCATGACACCACCACCACCAGCTTGAACCGTTGATACAAGGCAGGATGGATCCATGCTTTCATGTTGTTGATGCCAAATTCTGACCCTACCATCCGAATGTCGCAGCAGAAATCGAGACTCATCAGACCAGGCAACGTTTTTCCAATCTTCTACTGTCCAATTTCGATGAGCTTATGCAAATTGTAGCCTCAGTTTCCTGTTCTTAGCTGAAAGGAGTGGCACCCGGTGTGGTCTTCTGCTGCTGTAGCCCATCTGCCTCAAAGTTCGACGTACTGTGCGTTCAGAGATGCTCTTCTGCCTACCTTGGTTGTAACGGGTGGCAATTTGAGTCACTGTTGCCTTTCTATCAGCTCGAACCAGTCTGCCCATTCTCCTCTGACCTCTGGCATCAACAAGGCATTTCCGCCCACAGAACTGCCGCTCACTGGATGTTTTTTCTTTTTCGGACCATTCTCTGTAAACCCTAGAGATGGTTGTGCGTGAAAATCCCAGTAGATCAGCAGTTTCTGAAATACTCAGACCAGCCCTTCTGGCACCAACAACCATGCCACGTTCAAAGGCACTCAAATCACCTTTCTTCCCCATACTGATGCTCGGTTTGAACTGCAGGAGATTGTCTTGACCATGTCTACATGCCTAAATGCACTGAGTTGCCGCCATGTGATTGGCTGATTAGAAATTAAGTGTTAACGAGCAGTTGGACAGGTGTACCTAATAAAGTGGCCGGTGAGTGTATATATATATATATATATATATATATATATATATATATAATTAGCTTGACCTAGTTTCATAACAAATATCATATCTTCCTAAAACATTGGGAGGTCAGTCACCAGCATAATGACACCCAGAGTGGTATCATTCCGCTGCCATGTCGCTGCAGACTAGAGACCCATCTTTGATGTCTTCTTGAGAGATTCACCACTACATAATCCGTACAATATGGAAAGCTCAACAATCACAAATACTTTCATTGTTCCTCACTGTGTACTCCGTGATTTGTGGGGTCCCAATAGAAGGGCCCCCAATGATCAGACATTTATCACCTACTCTATGCAAAGGGAATTTGCAGTGAGCAGTTCATTAACAAACCTAATCGCCACCTTTTAGGACATTAAGACGTTCTAAAAGGTGACAATTAGGTACATAGGCAACTGACCCAGAAATGTTAAATTATCTGAATGTTCCACTGACTCAAATAGTATCAAATTATAACAATTTGATCAACCAGGAACTGGTTCTTTTTGTTTTGTTTTTTGGAAATGAGTAACTTTGCTTTAGGGGGCAAAGCTTTAGACTCTTCATCAAGGGGGCATATGAGGTATATGACAAGCGACCATGATAAAGGTGAAAGGTTTGAGGGTTTAGCCCTTTCTTGAAGTTCTGCAAGAAAGGTTACCACCTCCTCACCATGGATGGGGGCCATCCAAAGCCATGCTATGGGACTCTGTGGTGTGTTCGTCATCCAGTTAGATGTGGGGGGAAACAGCAGAAAACTACAAAGCCAAAAACTGTAATTCCTAGAAGCTAATAACAAATCACTGTCGTCACGATTTTAATCTATTGTCTTCAACTTTGCAGACAGCAGATGTTTATGCTGTGGTATAGCTTCCTGCCCAAACTCTACTTAACAGTGTAGCCCCGACCTGACATACAAAGTTCTGTCAGTATTCTCCATGAATAGGCTGTAACACCATGCATACTGTGATTTATGGTTTAGTTTTATCCTCTGTTCTTAATTTCTCAATAATAAACCCCATGAATCATCTGAACTTTTCAAGTCTCATATTTATTTGTTCTTCATTGTACAATAAAATGGTTGAAGCTTGTCCCACTGCTTGTCCCACCATTTTAGTACGTATTATATATGACCTTACTTTTATGCTAAGATATTCCAAAGCCTTATATTTCTAGGCCAAAAGACTAAGACCAGTTTCACACAAGTGTGTTTGGTGACATTTCCTGAGGATGGGCCATCACTTAATACAGGCTGGACACCCCCGTTGTCTGTTCATCCTGTTGCATGACAAAAGACTATTGCAACCATTACGCTTATTGTCCCCACATGGGTCAAGTAAAGTCTCCTTGTTTAAGTTACAACTGCGTCCTCATAATTCCTTCCACCATTCTAGACTGGGAATCTATGCATATTACTCATGGCCAAAAAGATGCTTTGTGTAAGGTATCATACCCTTTACACAAGGGTCCACTGTACTGTACCCTCAGCATTGTGTAAATACATTACAGTAGACCTGCGGTTGGGCAGAAACTCACAGCATCATAGACTACTATGGCACAGTCATTTTGGGTCAGATGAGCAGCAGTGGATCTGTGAAATGCAACCTTCACAGTGAAGAAATCTGGACTAAAAACTCTGGTGTGAAACTGGTCAGGGCTGTACTATTGAGAGACTGATGACAAAGGGATGGTTTACAGCGGGGGCAGACTGGCCATAGACTCTAAAGGGAAATTTCCCAGTGGGCAATGCCCAGGGGGCCTCCTAAGCACTCCTCATGGCTGCTGGATGGATACATAATGATCCTAATGCTATGTAAATCAGATAATTATGCATCTGTTCACTGTCCGTAGGTCCCTCTTGAATTCTAATATATTGCTAACCTTAGTATGGTGATACAGGAGAATACTGCAGCAGGGAGGCAGTATATTGTGCTGAAGTGTGGTATTTGGTTCTACTGGGGCAGTATTTTATGCTGCACTACAGTATTGCATAAAGGATTGCGTTTAAAAAATGCTTTAGTTTCTCACGTTTTTATGCAATCATTTTGTTCAACCCACTGAATTAAAGCTGAAAGTCTGAAATTCAACTGCATCTGAATTGTTTTGTTCAAAATCTATTGTGGTAATGTACAGGACAAAAATGATAAAAATGTCCAAATATATATGAACCTACCTGTACACAGATAACTGATAGTAAGCAGATAAGCAGATTATAGATATTAATGTTGTTCACACATCCTGTTCCATAGAATAGGTGAAAAATTGATACATTTTGGATCATGGGGGCTAACTGCCAGGACTCACAGTGATCCCAAGTGAGTCCAGACTCATCTCTCTGAATGAAGTGGTAATGGAATGGGACTGGCAAGGGAGAGTAGAAGTAAGGATGGTGTTAGTGACACTCATGATGGCAGTCTTGGTTTTGGGGGTCCTTTGCCTTATGGTAGTTGGGGTGCCATTGATGTTGGTGGGTATTGGAGTGAAATACAATTCTGTGGAAATGCGAGTAGTGGTACAATAGAACTTTGATGAAGAAACTCAGCATTTGGTAGATATGTGCTCTTGCAAGAATAGGTGCAGTCTTTACACATTGCATAAATCAGTTTTCCCAAAGGCTGCATATAGGAGATAGACAGTGAAGAACAAAAGAGAAATCTAGCATCCAATAAACCAGAGATCTTTACTGAAGTGTCCTAAAATTGAAAAACAGGATAGCAAAGCATGAGTCGAGTAGGGATCAGTATCTATAGATCTGAAACTCGTAGACGCTCTGTTGGCCTGTTTTTCCTGTTTTAAAACACTTCAATAAAGATCTTCATTTTATTGGATGCTGGATTTCTCTCGTGTTCTCCAGTATTTCTGAGTGTTTCCTCCTGTATTGTATGCATCCTAGCAGATGATCTGGACTGACGTTGCTTTTTTTTTAGGCTACTTTCACACTATTTTTGCTGGGTCCGACAGGGCTCAGCAAAAACACTTCCATTACTGATAATACAACCATTTGCATCCGTGATGAATGGATCTGGTTGTATTATCTTTAACATAGCCAGATCAGTCATGAACACCATTGAAAGTCAATGGCCCCTTCATAATATGCAAACAGGTATCCCCCAAGGAAGAGAACCATCTCACTAGTGCCACTTTGTGAAAGTGGCTGCCTATGAGTCAAAATCCGACTTTTAAACAAGCCTTGGAACATGACAAGGGAAAATGCCAAGCCAGATATCCATCTATTGAGAGCTGTTTGGATGTACTTGCCCCTCATCACTACAGAGTAGGATTCTGGCTGACTTTCATACCTTGAATGCAGCTTAAGCAGCATACTGGCCCTTCTTAAAGAGACCAGTCCTATATGGAGACTTACTGGAAGTGCCCGATGGTATGGAGACAACTTACTGGAAGTGCTCCATGGTATGGAGACTTTTTGGCAGTTCCCCATAGGAAAATGATATGCATAGTTACATAGTTAATACCGTTAACGACTTACGTCCATCAAGTTCAACCAAGGTATGGGATAGCATAAATACAGCACCAGAATTATACAATGGCTGCCCTTGGCTGCTGTTCTGCTTACCTACAGTATCTCAAAAGTGAGTACACCCCTCACATCCTTGTAAATATTTTATTATTTCTTGTCATGGGACAGCACTGAAGATATGACACTTTGAGACAATGTAAAGTAGTCAGTGTACAGCTTGTATAACAGTGTAAATTTGATGTGCCCTCAAAATAACTCCACACAGCCATTAATCTCTAAACTGCTGACATCAAAAGTGAGTACACCCCTAAGTAAAAAGTGGCCAAATTGCGCCCAAAGTGTCAATATTTTGTGTGGCTACCATTATTTTACAGCACTGCCTTAACTCACTTGGGCATGGAGATCACTAGGGCTTCACAGATTTCTACTGGAATCCTCTTCCACTCCGCCATGATGACATCACAGCACTGGTGGATGTTAAAGACCTTGAGCTCCTCCAACTTCCATTTGAGGATGCCCCACAGATGCTCAATAGAGTTTAGGTCTGGAGGCATACTTAGCTAGTCCAGCACCTTTACCCTCAGTTTCTTTAGCCAAGCAGTGGTCGTCTTGGAGGTGTGTTTGGGGTCGTTATCATGTTGGAATACTGCCCTGCGGCCCAGTTTCCGAAGGGAGGGGATCATGCTCTGCTTCAGTATGTCAACAGTAAATGCATTCATGGTTCCCTCAATGAACTATAGCTCCCCACAGCCAGCAGCACTTATGCAGCCCCAAACCATCACACTTCTTGACTGTAGGCAATACATACTTGTCTTTGTACCCCTCACCTGGTTGCCGCCACAAAAGCTTGATACCATCCGTACCAAATAAGTTTATCTTGGTCTCATCAGACCACAGGACATGGTTCCAGTAATCCATGTCCTTAGTCCGCTTGTCTGTTTGTGGGCTTTCTTGTGCATCATCTTTAGAAGAGACTTCCTTCTGTGACGACAGCCATGCAGACCAGTTTGATGCTATGTGCAGCGTATGGTCTGAGCACTGACAGACTGATCCCTCTACCCTTCAACCTCTGCAGGCAGCAGTGCTGGCAGCACTCATGCATCTATTTTGAAAAGACAACCTTTGGATCTGACGTTGAGCACGTGTACTGAACTTCTTTGGTCGGCCATGGTAAGGCCTGTTCTGAGTGGAACCTGTCTTGTTAAGCCCATGTATGGTCTTGGCCACCGTGCAGCAGCTTAGTTTCAGGGTGTTGGCAATCTACTTATAGCCTAGGGCCCTAGGCCATCTTTATGTACAGCAACAATTCTTTTTTTTCAGATCATCAGAGAGGTCTTTGCCATGAGGAGCCATGTTGAACTTCCAGTGACTAGTATGAGAGAGTGTGAGAGCAATAACATCAAATTTAACAGACCTGCTCCCCATTCACGCCTGAAACCTTGTAAAACTAATGAGTCACATGACACTAGGGATGGAACATGGCTAATTGGGCATAATTTGGCCATTTTCACTTAGTGGTGTACTCGCTTTTGTTGCCAGCGATTTACACATTAATGGCTGTGTGTTGAGTTATTTAGAGGGTACACCAAATTTACACTGTTATACAAGCTATACACTGTCTACCTTAAATTGTATCAAAGTGTTGTCCCATGAAAATCTATAATGAAGTATTTACAAAAATATGAGGAGTGTACTCACTTTTGTGAGATACTGTAGCTCGGTGGCCAAGACCCACCTCCTGCTGTGTTCTTCTCAGTGGGTCCGACCACTGTGCCTGCTCTGTCCCTTTATGCAGGCTCTGGCCTGTTTGCCAACAAAGCCTCATCTCCTTTGCCTATAGGGTGTGCTCTTCCCTTGGCTCTTAGAGGGCCAGCGCACATGCATTCTAATCTTCATCAACCAATGCCTGGAAAGAAGACGCGCCTCCTCTTCAAACAGCTGATCGGCGGGGGTGCCGGATGTTGGACCCCTGCCGATCTGATATTGATGGCCTATCCTGAGGATAGGTCATCAATATATATAACTCGGAAAACCCCTTTAAAAGGGTTGTCCCATCTCAGACATTGAGGGTATTTTACTAGGATATGTCCCCAATATCTAATAGGTGTGGGTCCCACCTCTGGAATCTGAACCTATACTTAGAACGGAGCCTGCAAAGCGCCGGAGGGCACACTGTGCATGTGCGGAGTGGACGCCTTCCATTCATTCCTATGGGAGCGCAGGAAATAGCTGAGCGCCAAGATACCTTTTTTTGGAAGTCCCATTGAAAAGAATGGGAAGTGAATCATGCAAAAGTGGCCACTATCCCATTCACGTCTATGGAGCTGACGGAGATAGCCAAGCCAGCGCTTAGCTATTTTTGGCACTGTCATAGGAGGTAATGGAGTGCAGCTGCACATTCATGGTGCGCCCTCCAGGTCTCCATTCTAAATAAAGGTGTGTGTCTCAGAGGGAGGAACCGCACCTTTTAGACATTGGGGCACATCTTAGCGATAGGCCCACAATATCTGAGATGGTGTGGGAGGGTGTCTGAGGAATGAGCGTTATAGCATGCTAGTATCCTGCAAAGGTGTCTGCCTGTGTTCTGACCTTGAACCGTTTACCATGAAGCACATACTCTGCGTGCCCTGACCTTGTCCTGTCCCTGACTACAATTCTGACTGACCCCTTGGTGTCCTGCACTGGTGTCTCTGACCCCCATGGGTCAGCTGTCAATCAAACAGAGACTACTCCTGGAGTTACTGGCCTGTTGGTCCCCCTGCAGCAATGTCCAGTTCCCTCTACAGGAGTTAAAGGGTGAATACCATGGAAATGCCAGAATAATGCCTAAAGTCAAATCTGTTGGTTGATACAATTGTTTCACAACCAGTACCATAACACAGACCCAAGTTCATAACAGATAATATAGAAACAAGCCCATAACATCAATGCAGCACCAGAACAAAGCTCATTACATAAATACAGCACCAGAACCAATTTAAGAACATAAATACGTACTGAACTAGAACCAAGCCCATAACATGAATACACCAAAACAAAACTCCTAATATTAACACAGAACCAAGCCCATAGCTTAAATCCAGCACCAGAACCATGTGCAGTATAAAGATGAATTGCAAAGTCAGGTTAACCTTCTACATAAGTTTCCAGCAAGTTAAAAAATGGTAAGGTATGATGGGAGTTTACAAATAGGATTAACACTAGAGATGAGCGAGCACTAAAATGCTCGGGTGCTCGTTATTCGAGTCGAACTTTTCCCGATGCTCGGGTGCTCGTTTCGAATAACGAACCCCATTGAAGTCAATGGGAGACTCGAGCATTTTTGCGGGGGACCAAGGCTCTGCCTAGGGAAGGCTGGGTGAAAACCTGGAAACATCAGAAAATGATGGAAACACCACGGAAATGGACAGGAAACAGCAGGGGCAGCATGCATGGATGCCTCTGAGGCTGCCTAATCCCACCATTACCCCAAATTCTCAGGCAACAGCCTGGTGGTTACCCTCATGGCAATTGTGCTCACCCAGACCAAGAAAGGCGAGGCACATGCCCATCACATGTTAGGGAAGCACCCAACTAGGTGCAACGAAGGTCCATCACCGCCTGCAGGTGACACCACTACTCATGCTGGCACTGCAGCTAAAATCAAGTTTAGTATCTGTTCTTATCAGTTGCTGTGCCTGCTGGTGGTATAGTGGTGAGCATAGCTACTTCCCAAGCAGCTGATGCGGGTTTGATTCCCATCTATCGCAGGAGGCAATTCAAAATCAGTACAATATCTAATACGTCCCCCTACCCGGGAAAATTGTTTGGAGAGAGGGCATGTAGGTGGGGGGAAGGAGGTTTCGCTGGAAGAGCCAGAGGAGTGCCCCCTGGGCTAGCGTGTGTGGTGGTGACAACAGCCGGACTGGATTTGGGAAAACTGTTGCTTTAACCTGTATGGTATCGATTCTTCTCAGTTTAATACCGTATACGTCCCCTATCTTGGGACCCTATATTTAATGGATTTTTTGAAAACGGAAAATGGAAAAAGAGCTTGCTCTGGCCAGGGGAGTGTTTTTCCCACTGCAGCTAAGGGGACGTGTCCATGCTCTGCCTATCACAGGTCAGGAGGCAGATAAAAGAAGAACAAAAACAAACATGAGTGCAACTTCTGATACGTCCCCTATCCGGCTAAATTGTTTGTAGAGTGGGCCTGTAGGTGGGGGGGGGGCAGGCTGGGGCAAGGAGGTTTCGCTGGAAGAGCCAGAGGAGTGCCCCCTGGGCTAGCGTGTGTGGTGGTGACAACAGCCGGAATGCATTTGGAAATGCTCTAGCATCAGCCGGTGCAGTATCGATTCTTCTCAGTTTAATACCGTATACGTCCCCTATCTTGGGACCCTATATTTAATGGATTTTTCGAACACGGAAAACGGAAAAAGAGCTTGCTCTGGCCAGGGGAGTGTTTTTCCCACTGCAGCTAAGGGGACGTGTCCATGCTCTGCCCATCACAGGTCAGGAGGCAGATAAAAGAAGAACAAAAACAAACATGAGTGCAACTTCTGATACGTCCCCTATCCGGCTAAATTGTTTGTAGAGTGGGCCTGTAGGTGGGGGGGGCAGTCTGGGGCAAGGAGGTTTCGCTGGAAGAGCCAGAGGAGTGCCCCCTGGGCTAGCGTGTGTGGTGGTGACAACAGCCAGAATGGATTTTTGAAAACTGTTGCATCAACCGGTACAGTCGTAAATTATGAACTTGATCAAGTGTAGCATGTGTTCTCTGTATTCTTCTCAGTTTAATACCGTATATGGCAGCTATCCGGAAAAATAGTTTGGAGAGAGAGAAAGATAGGAAAAAGACGGCAATTGTTTGGAGAGAGGGCCTGTAGGTGGGGGGCAGGCTGTGGGGAAGGAGGTTTCGCTGGAAGAGACAGTTGAGTGCCCCCTGGGCTAGCGTGTGTGGTGGTGACAACAGCCAGAATGGATTTTTGAAAACTGTTGCATCAACCGGTACAGTCGTAAATTATGAACTTGATCAAGTGTAGCATGTGTTCTCTGTATTCTTCTCAGTTTAATACCGTATATGGCAGCTATCCGGAAAAATAGTTTGGAGAGAGAGAAAGATAGGAAAAAGACGTCAATTGTTTGGAGAGAGGGCCTGTAGGTGGGGGGCAGGCTGGGGGGAAGGAGGTTTCGCTGGAAGAGCCAGAGGAGTGCCCCCTGGGCTAGCGTGTGTGGTGGTGACAACAGCCAGACTGGATTTGGGAAAACTGTTGCTTTAACCGGTACAGTCGTAAATTATGAACTTGATCAAGTGTAGCATGTGTTCTCCGTATTCTTCTCAGTTTAATACCGTATATGGCAGCTATCCGGAAAAATAGTTTGGAGAGAGAGAAAGATAGGAAAAAGACGTCAATTGTTTGGAGAGAGGGCCTATAGGTGGACCTCCGGAAAAATTGTTTGGAGAGAGGGCCTGTAGGTGGACCTCCGGAACAATTGTTTGGAGAGAGAGAGGGCCTGTAGGTGGACCTCCGTTAAAATTGTTTGGACAGAGGGCCTATAGGTGGACCTCTGGAAAAATTGTTTGAATAGAGGGCCTGTAGGGGGCCCTCCTGAAAAATTGTTTGAAGAGAGGGCCTGTAGGTGGACCTCTGGAAAAATTGTTTGAATAGAGGGCCTGTAGGGGGCCCTCCTGAAAAATTGTTTGAAGAGAGGGCCTGTAGGGGGCCATCCTGAAAAATTGTTTGAAGAGAGGGCCTGTAGGTGGACCTCTGGAAAAATTGTTTGAATAGAGGGCCTGTAGGTGGACCTCTTGAAAAATTGTTTGAATAGAGGGCCTGTAGGGGGCCCTCCTGAAAAATTGTTTGAAGAGAGGGCCTGTACGGGGCCCTCCTGAAAAATTGTGCTAAAAGAGTGCCAGTTGGACCTCTAAAAAATGGCGTTTTTTGGGTCAGCGTTAGGCAAAGACAATATGGAGGAGGAGGAGGAGGAGTAGAGAAGAGGAGTAGAGAAGAGGAATCGGATACATAAGTTATTTAAATCTTTAGCTGCTTTCCCCCGGAGGAGATTTGAATTCCGGTGAAATCCAGGCTTTGTTCATTTTAATAAGTGTCAGCCTGTCAGCGCTGTCAGTTGACAGGCGTGTACGCTTATCGGTGATGACGCCACCAGCTGCACTGAATACCCGCTCTGACAGCACGCTAGCGGCAGGGCAGGCCAGCACCTCCAAGGCGTACAGCGCCAGTTAAGGCCACGTGTCCAGCTTTGAAACCCAGTAGTTGTATGGAGCAGAGTGATCGCTACGGACGTTGGTATGGTCAGCTAGGTACTCCCTCACCATCTTTCTGTACAGCTCCCCCCTACTCTGCCTAGACTGGGGACAGGTGACAGTGTCTTGCTGGGGTGACATAAAACTGGCAAAGGCCTTGGAGAGCGTTCCCCTGCCAGTGCTGGACAAGCTGCCTGCTCGCCTCCTCTCCCCCGCTACTTGGCCCACAGAACCATGCCCTCTGCCGCTAGCGGCGTCAGATGGGAAGAATTGTTTCAGCTTGTGCACCAGGGCCTGTTGATACCTATTCACTCTCATACTCCTTTCCTCTGCAGGGATGAGAGTGGAAAAGTTCTGCTTGTACCGTGGGTCCAGGAGAGTGAACACCCAGTAATCGGTGTTGGAAAAAATTCTTCTAACGCGAGGGTCACGGGATAGGCAGCCTAACATGAAGTCTGCCATGTGCGCCAGAGTCCCAACACGCAAGAATTCCCTCTCCTCACTGACCTGACTCTCCATTTCCTCCTCCTCCTCCTCCTCCAAGTCCTCCTCTTCAGCCCATACACGCTCAAGAGTTAAGGACTGAGCACTGGTACCCTCTACTGTCTCGCCGACATTCTCCTCCTCTTCCTCCTCATCCTCATCCCCCTCCTCCGATAGGCGCTGAGAAACAGACCGGAGGGTGCTCTGGCTATCAAGCAATGTATCTTCCTCCACCGTCTCTTGTGACAAGCGCAAAGCATCCGACTTGATGCTGAGCAGTGAGTTTTTCAACAGGCAAAGCAGCGGGATGGTGAGGCTGATAATGGCGGCATCGCCGCTGACCATCTGTGTTGACTCCTCAAAGTTGCTCAACACCTGGCAGATATCAGACATCCACGTCCACTCCTCATTGTAGACTTGAGGAATCTGAGAGACCTGACTACCAGTTCTGGTGGAAGATGACATCTGGCAGTCTACAATAGCTCTGCGCTGCTGGTAAACTCTGGATAACATGTTTAATGTGGAATTCCATCTCGTGGGCACGTCGCACAACAGTCGGTGAGCGGGCAGTTGTAGGCGGCGCTGTGCTGCCCTGAGAGTGGCAGCATCTGTGCTCGACTTGCGGAAATGCGCACAGATGCGGCGCACCTTGGTGAGCAAATCAGACAGATTGGGGTATGTCTTGAGGAACCGCTGAACTATTAGATTGAACACGTGGGCCAGGCATGGCACATGTGTCAGTCTGCCGAGTTGCAGAGCCGCCACCAGGTTACGCCCGTTGTCACACACAACCATGCCTGGCTTGAGGTTAAGCGGTGCCAGTCACACATCGGTCTGCGCCGTGATGCCCTGTAACAGCTCTTGGGCGGTGTGCCTTTTGTCACCTAAGCTCAGCAGTTTGAGCACCGCCTGCTGGCGCTTACCCACGGCACTGCTGCTGCGCCTAGAGCTACCGACTGAAGGCGCCGTGCCCACGGATGGTGATTCGGTGCAGGAGGAGGGGTCGGAGGAGGAGGAGGAGGCATAGTACGTCTGAGAGACCGTGACCGAGGTAGGCCCCGCAATCCTCGGTGTGGGCAGTACATGAGCGGCCCCAGGGTCATTCTCGGTCCCAGCCTCCACCAAGTTAACCCAATGTGCCGTCAGTGAGATATAGTGTCCCTGCCCGGCAGCACTTGTCCACGTGTCCGTGGTTAGGTGGACCTTCTCAGAAACAGCGTTGGTCAGGGCACGGATGATGTTCTCCGACACGTGCTGGTGTAGGGCTGGGACGGCACATCGGCAAAAATAGTGGCGGCTGGGGACGGAATACCGAGGGGCAGCCACCGCCATGAGATTGCGAAAGGCCTCGGTCTCTACCAGCCTATAGGGCAGCATCTCCAGGCTAAGCAATTTGGAGATGTGGACGTTGAGGGCTTGGGCATGTGGGTGGGTGGAACTGTATTTCCTCTTGCGCTCCAGCGTCTGCTGTAAAGACAGCTGAACGCTGCGCTGGGACACATTGGTGGACACTGTGGAGGATCGTTGAGGCGAAGGTGTGGTTTTCCGGCGGGAGGCGCTCGTGCTGGGGTCCTGGGCAGGGGGTTGACTAGCAGAGGCAGCGAGTGACGCAGGGGGTTGACTAGCAGAGGCAGCGAGTGACACAGGGGAAGGAGCAGTGGTGTGACCCGCAGGAGGTGGTGAACGGCCTTGGTTCCATTGAGTGGGGTGTTTAGCACTCATATGCCTGGTGGGGTTAGGCTAGTAGTGGTGGCACCCCTGCTGATCCTGGTGTGGCACAGGTTGCACACCACAGTCCGTCGGTCATCCTCACTTTCTTTAAAGAACCTCCAGACTTGCGAACATCTAGGCCTCGCCACGGGAGCTTCACTACGTGAAACAGTTGCTGCTGATGCACCAGCTCTGGCCCTGCTTCTCCCTCTGGCCACACCACTGCCTCTTACAACCTGTTCTGGTGCAGCACTTGCCTCCGCCTCAGAAGCACTGTCTTCACTCGGCATATCAACCCAGCTTGGGTCAGTCACCTCGTCATCCTCCGATTCCTCAGTCTGCTCCCCCCCTCGGAATTCCTCCCCTAACAACAACTTCACCACTGTCTGACAACCGTGTCTCCTCATCGTCTGACATCTCTTTACAAACTTCTTCCACTAACTCAACATTGTCATCATCATCACCCACAGACTGCGACAGTTGGAAAACTTGGGCATCGGGAACGAGGTCAGCAGCAACCTGAGAAGTGGTTTGTGACTCTGGGAAGGGTCCAGAAAACAGTTCCTGAGAGTATGCCGGATCACATTCCAAATTTTCCTGGGAGGGGGCAGACTGGGGGGAAGGAGGTTGAGGTGGAGGAGCCAGAGGAGTGCTCCCTTGGGTAACGTGGGTGGATTGCGTGGAAGACTGACTGGTGGACAAATTACTTGATACTCTGCGGCGTTCCACAGCTCCCTCATCAGCAGGTACTGTCTCACCCTGCCCATGACCACGGCCTCTGCCCCCTGCAGTAATTGAATGCCCACGCCCACGCCCTCGACCCTTAGCCCTGGGGTTCAACATTGTTTGTATATAAGTGTATGATATAAAAAAAAAAATTAAACGGGCCTGGTGTACTGAAACCCACAAACTTGTTCAGTCTGGTAGAATTAAGTGACGTACAGAAAGTGTCACCTGGACAGTATATACGGATGGGAGCGAATGTGCTGAACTGTGACACACAGAAAGGTTACATACAGCTGAGTAAAATGGATTTGTATCACTGAGCTAAAACAACTGAAAAAATATTTTTTTTTTTTATATTTGTTTTTTTATTTTTTTTTACAATTTTGTTTTTTTGGGAACGTAACGTGCAGGAACTATGGTAGGACTGACTGACACCCTGTTAACGGTGGCTATTCAGTCTGCGACCCAGAGAAATGTCGCACAGAGAGTTTTCTGGATCAAGCGGTAGATGATATCGATAGCAAATGACTTGGTTGTATTGTGTGACGTACAGAAAGTGTCACCTGGACAGTATATACGGATGGGAGCGAATGTGCTGAACTGTGACACACAGAAAGGTTACACAAAGCTGAGTAAAATGGATTTGTATCACTGAGCTAAAACAACTGAAAAAATATTTTTTTTTTTATATTTGTTTTTTTATTTTTTTTTACAATTTTGTTTTTTTGGGAACGTAACGTGCAGGAACTATGGTAGGACTGACTGACACCCTGTTAACGGTGGCTATTTAGTCTGCGACCCAGAGGAATGTCGCACAGAGAGTTTTCTGGATCAAGCGGTAGATGATATCGGTAGCAAATGACTTGGTTGTATTGTGTGACGTACAGAAAGTGTCACCTGGACAGTATATACGGATGGGAGCGAATGTGTTGAACTGTGACACACAGAAAGGTTACACGCAGCTGAGTAAAATGGATTTGTATCACTGAGCTAAAACAACTGAAATAATAATTTTTTTTTTTTATATTTTGTTTTTTTGGGAACGTGACGTGCAGGAAATATGGTAGAACTGACTGACACCCTGTTAACGGTGGCTATTTAGTCTGCGACCCAGAGAAATGTCGCACAGAGAGTTTTCTGGATCAAGCGGTAGATGATATCGGTAGCAAATGACTTGGTTGTATTGTGTGACGTACAGAAAGTGTCACCTGGACAGTATATACGGATGGGAGCGAATGTGCTGAACTGTGACACACAGAAAGGTTACACAAAGCTGAGTAAAATGGATTTGTATCACTGAGCTAAAACAACTGAAATAATATATATATTTTTTTTATATTTTGTTTTTTTGGGAACGTGACGTGCATGAAATATGGTAGAACTGACTGACACCCTGTTAACGGTGGCTATTTAGTCTGTGACCCAGACAAATGTCACACAGAGAATTTTCTGGATCAAGCGGTAGATGATATTGGTAGCAAATGACTTGGTTGTATTGTGTGACGTACAGAAAGTGTCACCTGGACAGTATATATGGATTGGAGTGAGTCAGTGCTGAACTGTGACACACAGAATGGTTCCACAGTGCTGTGTGCAATGGATTTGTATCACTGAGATAGAACAAAAAAAAAAAAAACAGGGTTAGATATGGCGATAGCTGCACTACTAGTGCCAGCCAGCCAAGTGACAAAATAAATAAATAAAATGTCTTCTAGCCCTTAGAAGGGCTGTTGGGTTCTTTGTGGGTGATCCCTGCCTAACAGACAACTAAATGCAGGCCCTAACACTGTCCCTGAAAGGCAGCAGCTCTATCCCTAACAACATCCAGACGGCATCTGAGCCGAGCGCCGCGGCCAGTCGGTAGTATATTCCAGGGTCACCTGATCAGGCCAGCCAACCCCTGCTATCGACATGTAAGGGCCCCACGTGATGCTGGGTGTACTGTAGAGTCTCCTGGCTTGTGATTGGATGTGTTTTTAAGGCGCGAAAAAAACACGATACGGAAGTTGCCATTTCCTCGAGCATGGCGAGATACTCGTCCGAGCATCGAGCAGTTACGAGTATCTCGCTTGGACGAGCATGTTCGCTCATCTCTAATTAACACCACACATCATCAGTGCATCTCTTCTACAGGCTACAACACGTTTCAACAGACTTTGCTGCTGAAGTCTTTGTTTGGTTTTTTGATTTTTTTTCAGAACACCCCTACACGACACACTAATACAAAGTCATCAATGTACTACGTGCTGTGCTACTATATACTGTATAACATTGCTATACATGCTATGTTCCCTGAATAAAATACTGTTACATACACACGTGCCCCCTGCATATAATAGTGCTACACACCGCGGCCCTTGAATATAATATTGCTACAAGAACCCTGCTTTCTTACAATAATACTGCTGCACACACTATGCACCATGAATATAATGATGCCAAATTCTATGCCACCTGAATATGACATCACACATATTGCTAACCATAGAATCTGTACTACTGACACTGCCCCTACAAAAAAATCTAAGTACCTCACTTCATTAAATTAGCATCTAGATAATTCTCATCCTGAAAAGCACAGTGCCACACAGAGATATTGCTTCGCCTCAAAAAACAAAAATCATACCCATAATTATGTCAGTGTCCCTAAAATATTACAGTAAGTGCCATTTAAAAAAAATGAAAACACATCGCTCCCTTGCTATCCTGTGTCGATGTTTACCAAGTCTGGCCAGGCCTGGCTCTTATCGAAATGAGCGGTTCCACCACAGTGTTACAGGTTTTGTAACTACGGCATTCTCTATGAGGCATAACTGACCTGTGCCCTTTATTCTGTGTGTCAGTATGATTACAAAGATACCACATATGTTCAGTTTTTTTGTGTTTTAATACTGAAAAATATAAAAACTATTCCAAGCCCCACACCTTTTTTAAAGTTATATTTACCAAGCTGTATGGCGCCTCATTTTGTGCAGGACAATCTGTAGTTTTTATTGATACCATTTTGGAGTGTGTGTGACCTTTTTGATCACATTTTATTCAATTTTTTTTGGGCAAGTGAAATGATGATTGTTTATGTATTCATTTTTTATTCTAGGGAAAGGAGAGTAATTTCAATTTTTATATTTTTTTTTTAAATATTTTTTTTTTACTTTTTTTTACTTTTTGTAGCCCCTCTAGGAGGCTACAGTATTCACTAGTTAGATTTATTTACGCTTATAGTGTAGTTCCAGTTCCAGTATAAAGCCTCCATAGGAACTGCAGCTCTAAGATGCTGGGTCTCTTTAGAACGAAAGACTGGTGGTTCCGGGTTTTTCGCCATTTAGATGCCATGGTCACGTTTGACCACGGCAGCTAAAGGCTTAAATGACGGCGATCGTTATTATTGCCAGTCGCAGACATTAGCTGTGGGCCTTTGCTGTTTGAATATTTAAAGACCCTCCCAGCACAGTACATGTATGTCTAAGGTTTAAATATCTGGGTCATAGCATCAATAAACAGCCTAATTAGGTGCAGAGGAGTGAGTAGATGAGCAAGCGCTCATCTTCTCACTCCTTTTCTGAAAAAAAAAACCCTCTATGTCATAATCAGAGAGTAAGTATTGTATTTTTCGCTTTATAAGACGCACCTAGGTTTTAGAGGAGGAAAATCAGAAAAAAATTCATCAGACCACAGATCAAACCCCCAATCTTCATCAGACCTCAGATCAGACCACCATATCAGACCTTAGATCACACCCCCATATCAGACCTCATATCAAACCCATATCACACCTCAGTGCAAACACTCTGCGCATACACTCTTCCTGCACTCAACACTGCCTGTTTTCCTCCTGGCCTGTGCTGCACTGTGACTTGACGTAGCACAGCATCAGGTCATAGTGCGCATGTGTGCAGTGCAGCACCTGAAGAAGACTTTTGGAGTAAAAAGTTGCATCTTCTAAAGTGAGAAATCCTGTATGTTTTCTGACTGATGAGTAGGATGATAACATGCACAGAAGTCCATGTTACCCCTTCCCCTAGGGTCATGTACAGTTATATAGGATCTATGCCTCTGCTCCTCTCCCTGCAGCCTATTAGCATCTCACCCACTGACTGACATCATCTACTTCATGTTGCCTTCATACCCAGCTATAGGGGAGATGGTTTGCTTCAACTTGCTCTTTCTTAGCCTGTATCTGTGCTAGGCCCTTTTCTTGTTTTAAAGCTTGGATTCTTAGCAAGACCTGACTCATATCTCCTGTACTCATCTCAATGGAAATAGGAAGCTGAACTATTAGGGCCAGTTCATACAACTGATTTTGAAAAACATGCTTAAAGAATCAGCGTGGAATCCATGCTTTTTTCAGCACGAAAAAGCTGCATTTTCAGCTTGAGTTTTTGACAAAGCATCTCCACCAAAAAACACATGGACTTACATGGAGCTGCTTTTTTCTGTTTCCTATTTATTTCAATGGGAGATTCAGCAATGATTTTGCCCCAAGATGGGTCGTGCTGCCTTTTTTTTGTGTCAAATCTCTTTTTTATTTTTTATAAGGAATTATAACAGTCAATTAAACAGTAATTCAGTGCCAAAGAAGCACTAGAGGTAAAAGAGTCACCGACAACACGCAAGCGTTCAGCGAGCTTACTCAAAGTATAACATGTGGCAAGACAAAGTTATTAAGTATAAGAGCAGTTGCTCAGCTTGTGCAAAAGTCGGCAAGTATAATTTGTAATATATTACCTGATGTAAGTGGCGACATGAAATGTGCGGCAATCTGGAATATGTCAGGGCCAAACTCATATGGGCATATGTAGACTCAATTTCAAACATGGAGAAGATGTTTCGGAGAAGAATGCGCCCCCTAATTTTTTTCAGTGGATAAGTATGTGAGAATCTCTGCAGATGTTGCAAAGGACCTCTAGGGGGCCCAGATGGACCTGTATTTATTAGTATGACCATTCGCAATGGAGCATAATTCTTCCAATCTCACAACCTGCTCTATTTTATGGATCCAGTAGGATATAGGAGGAGCAGTGGATTGTTTCCAATAAAGTAGGCTCATGACCTTGGCTAATAATATAAGCTGCAACCATAGTGGTTTATTATATTCATTTGTGGATATCGGTGTGAGGTTTAGGAAGATAACGGTGAGGGTCATGGCAGGGGCAGTTGGGCAGATTTTGGAGACGACCTCTCTCACCCCGACCCAGAAAGGCCTGAGCACTGGGTATTCCCACCATATGTGAAGGTGCGAGCCTACATCTCCAGCAAGATGCTGGTATAGTGGGATCAATTTGGTTCAAAACCACTGGTGTCTTGTACCACCTGATTATCAGTTTATAGGAGGTTTCTTGTAAAAGAATGCAACTCGAGGGCCCCATACAAAATGTATAGATCTGCTTGATAGCGAAAGTTCCTTCTCCCAGGCGGATATATATGGCAAGACATAGTCGTTGGGGGAAGACGAAGTCAAGTCCCTAGTGATGCTCCCCTTTTTAATCAATTCCTTAAAGTTCAGATATAAGTGATTATATGTTATATTATCTATTTTAGCTTCTGTAACTATGGACTAAAGTGTGTCCAAGTCAGGGAGCGTGCCATCCTGTAAGATGTCACCAAGTAGGAAGCGCCTCAGTCTCCTGTGCAATGGTAGCCAATATGGGGAGTAGGGATCATTAAGTCCCAGTAGGTCACCCAAACACATTAATGGGGAAGGGATTGGCCAAATGGCTTTATTTCGGGTTACTTTCTTCCAAGTGAGTAATAGGGCTTTCGTTAGCAAGTTTCGTCGGAAGATGTGTCTGTTTGCCAACTAGTAGTAGAACTTGAGTCAAAAAGAATTGGGCCACTTCTTCAATGTAACCTTCTCGTCAGAGACTGTAATTCTGAGTTATCCCCTCTCTTCTGACCATGTGACCAACTCCCTGACCTCCAACTGACCCAGGACAGGAAGCCAGTTACTGCTCTATTCATTCCTATGAGACTCCCATAGGAATACATGGAGAATTAGACTTCCTGTCCACACATAAGATACTGTGTGAGTTGGTGGATCTGATTCCTAATCACATGACACAGATGAGAAACATCAGGGAGATATAACTCAAAAATACAGCCACTAGTAAGAAAATGACATTCACTCTACAGATTACATCATGTAAATTTCTAGCAGGAAATGGAATAAATTTTTTTGCGGGAGTTCTTCTTTAAGGAAAAAGGAGGGAGGGAGATAGATGGGCAGGGTCTGCATCATGTAAACTATTTTAGGGGTTAGGGTGCTGCCTTTTTTAAATTAAAGGTATTTTATGATGGGGCATTGGAAGCAGTCTGTGGAGAGGTGAGGGCATGGGAAGCAACTGAGAGTTGAGGTATGAGAGGGATGATCATGGAAATAGTATGTGAGAGAGGGAGGAATAGGGTACTGTTTGAGACAGGTGACATGGGGAGCAGTATGTGTAATGTTGAGGCATAGGGAGCAGTTTGTGTGTGAGAAGTCTGTGTTACAAAGGAGGTATGGGGAGCAGTCTGTGTCACAGAGGAGGTATGGGGAGCAGTCTGTGTCACAGAGGAGGTATGGTTAGCAGTCTGTCACAGAGGAGGTATGGGGAGCAGTCTGTGTCACAGAGGAGGTATGGGGAGCAGTCTGTGTCACAGAGGAGGTATGGGGAGCAGTCTGTGTCACAGAGGAGGTATGGGGAGCAGTCTGTGTCACAGAGGAGGTATGGGGAGCAGTCTGTGTCACAGAGGAGGTATGGGGAGCAGTCTGTGTCACAGAGGAGGTATGGGGAGCAGTCCATGTCACAGAGGAGGTATGGGGAGCAGTCTGTGTCACAGAGGAGGTATGGGGAGCAGTCTGTGTCACAGAGGAGGTATGGGGAGCAGCATGTGTCACAGAGGAGGTATGGGGAGAAGTCTGTGTCACAGAGGAGGTATGGGGAGCAGTCCGTGATACAGAGGAGGTATGGGGAGCAGTCCGTGTTACAGAGGAGGTATGGGGAGCAGCATGTGTTACAGAGGAGGTATGGGGAGCAGCATGTGTTACAGAGGAGGTATGGGGAGCAGCATGTGTTACAGAGGAGGTATGGGGAGCAGTATATGTTACAGAGGAGGTATGGGGAGCAGTCTGTGTTACAGAGGAGATATGGGGAGCAGTCTGTGTCACAGAGGAGGTATGGGGAGCACTCTGTGTGACAGAGGAGGTATGGGGCGCGGTCTGTGAGAAAGACGGGAATAGAGAGCAGTCTGTTTAACACAGGGGAGCATGGGTATCAGTCATTAAAGGGGTTGTCTCACCTCAGACATTGGGGGCATATTGCTAGGATATGGCCCCAATGTCTGATAGGTGCGGGTCCCAGAGGTAGGAACCTATCTTTAGAACGGAGCCCGCAATATGAAGGAGGGTATACCATGCATATGTGGCCGCCCTCCATTAATTCTGAGTGCTGGCTCGGAATGGAGTTGTGAGCCCGCTTGCTATTCATTTCAATGGGACTGAAGAAAATAGCAAGGTGTGCCACTCGGCTATTTCCCATATGAAAGAATGGAGGGCGGCCGCCCATGAATGGTACACCATCCTTCACTTTGTGGGCTCCATTCTAAAGACAGGTGTGGGTCCCAGATTTGGGACCTGCACCTATCAGACATTAGGGTCACATCCTAGCGATATGCCCCCAATGTCTAAGGTGAGGCAACCCCTTTAAGTCGAACATTTCTTGAGATCTTACTCCACCATGTATACCTTCCCTTAACTGCAGCAAGACTGAAGCAATTTTTAGGGACCTTTTTAGAAAGTCTTAGTTGATAAATCAGCCCTCTCAACAAGGAGATAGAAAACAATGGTAAATTAATATTGTTCTACAATGCCAAATAATTTGCCATGATTCGCTAGGGTAGTTCATACAGTAGAATTATGGTAACACCCCTGGGGTTTAGAGCAGAGAAGAAATTAAAGGGGTTGTCTCACTTCAGCAAATAGCATTATGTAGGGGAAGTTAATACAAGACGCTTACTATCAGTGGCGTAACTACAACTAACTGGGCCCCACAGCAAATTTTGGAATGGGCCCCCCCCAGAAACTTCCTCGCAACCCCGAACTCACATGCAACCCTCACTCTTGTGGCTAGTCAAGATTGAGCTCTCCCAGACAAGGCCTGACAGCTGCTCCATCCGCTTTCTATAGTGTCACTGTATATAATGTCATTGTATAATACTGTTGGGGGGGCCTGAAAATAAAATCTTTTAGTCTCTCTCCTGAGGGGGCCCCTTGTGGGTCTGGGCCCCAAAGCAGCTGCTTCCCCTGCTTCCCCTATTGCTACGCCCCTGCTTACTATAGTATTGTGATTGTCCATACTGTTTCCTTGCTGGCCTGCCTGGTGGCCAGGAGAGCACATAGACTAGTGCTTTTTTCTATAGTTTACAAGCACGGCCACTGCTGCTGGATTGCACTGTGGCCATAACCATGGAAACGAGCAGTGTATAATGTGATTGAAAAATGAATCCAGACACTAAAGGAGGCAACATAGACAAACACAGTACATTAGTAAGTGCCTTGAATTAACTTTCTATAAATGTGACTTGCAAAAGTGAGACAATCCCTTTAATGCACTGAAATTATCAAACATCCTGCGGCATTTGATAAATTTGGCTGATATTACAGCTACATAGATTCCTACAAAACTGACTTTAAAAATTCCCCAGGGTCGATCGTAAACTCTGATGAACGAATATTTGTAGGAGCAAAACTGACATCTTCTGGGGAAATACGGTACTACAGTCATGGCCAAAAGTTTTGAGAATGACACAAATATTATATTTTCACATGATCTGCTGCCCTCTGGTTTTTATGTGTGTTTGTCAGATGTTTTTATCACATACAGAAATATAATTGCAATCATATTATGAGTAACAAAAGCTTATATTGACAGTTAGAATGAGTTAATGCAGCAAGTCAATATTTGCAGTGTTGACCCTTCTTCTTCAGGACCTCTGCAATTCTCCCTGGCATGCTCTCAATCAACTTCTGGACCAAATCCTGACTGATAGCAGTCCATTCTTGCACAATCAATGCTTGCATTTTGTCAGAATTTGTAGGTTTTTGTTTGTCCACCCGTCTCTTGATGATTGACCACAAGTTCTCAATGGGATTAAGATCTGGGGAGTTTCCAGGCCATGGACCCAAAATCTCTATGTTTTGTTCCCTGAGCCATTTAGTTATCACCTTTGCTTTATGGCAAGGTGCTCCATCATGCTGGAAAAGGCATTGTTGATCGCCAGGCATTGCTCTTGGACAGTTGGGAGAAGTTTTTATGTGTGTTTGTCAGATGTTTTTCCTTTTTTTTTTCCCTTTTTTTTTTCCTCCCTTCTTACGATAGGTCACATGCTTAAAGGGGTTATCCGGGAATTAAGAAAATGAAAATACGAAAATATTACTTCATTATAAATATATTCCCAAATACCTTTCATTAGTTATAATGGATTGTTTTGTCTATGGAGCAATCATTAGGAGAAATAAAATGGCCGCCGTCCTATTAGTACACACAGAACTTGTCCCAATCACACAGGAAGACAAGCTACCCCAGAGCACCGAGACAAAGAGCTGCCTCATCCTCCCCCCCGCTCCACCCGCCGGGGACTATGACCCCGAACACAGACGACAAGATCCCCGGCCGAATCCCTGCGGGAATGGAGCCCATGAGACACGAAGTACAGAGAGGACGGACAGGACAGACTGTGGGAATGGACTTCACGAGGAGACATGAAGTACAGAGAGAACGGACAGGACAGACTGCGGGAATGGACCTCATGAGGAGACATGAAGTACAGAGAGGAGGTGGGGATGTGGCTAATGAGCAGCAGCTCTTGTATGCGTCTCCATTACCACAGTCTGTCCTGTCCGTCCTCTGTGCCCCCCACGTCTCCTCATGAACTCCACTCCCACAGAGACTCAGCCGAAGATCCCACCATCCGCACTCAGGATCACAGTCCCCGACAAGCAGAGCAGAGAGGAGGACAAGGAAGCTCCCCACCTCAGCGCTGTGAAGCAACCCGTCCCCCTGTGTGACCAGGACAGGTTTTTTTTTTTTTTTTTTAACATATATTTTTTATTTTGTAATTTTCATCCCTTACAAAAATAAATATAAACATACAGATTCTGAGGAATACAAACGAGAAGGGGTACATCTGTCAATTCAGAAAGGAAATACTGGTGTAGACACATCAAAAGGTACATTCGTAGGGTCACGTATCCCAGAGTCCTTATCGAATATCAATAGTTCACAACCCATACCCCCAGACATAGCCGAACAATGTAACCATGGTAGCATGACCCTCTCCAACTAAAAAGAAGAAAAAAAAAAAAAACAGTCTCCCCCCCCCACCCTATACCCCTAGCAGCAGTTGACTCAGTCCTCTAACATTTACTCCTAAAGCTCAGTATCCTCCCACCATGTCAAGCATTAAGACAAATGTTGCCATCTCATACATCCCTCACTATGCAATCTTCAAAAATTTAGAGGACCTTCAGCGATCCCAAGGACCCCCTAATGTCTTCCAACATATACCATGCGGTTTGTTGGAAGGGTGACATTATTTCCTGAATCTCCGAGGCCGATGAATATTTGACCATATAGCTCCTCCAGGACCAAAACCATTTTTTCCCCCCGACCTACGGATGTTGTATAGATTCCAGCCATTCTAAATGGAACACTCTGTGCAGTTGGGTCATTATTTCTCCCATAGCTGGTATCGCCGGTGTCAGCCAGTGGTTCAACAAGCATCTTTTTGCTGTCATAACCAATTTATGTCCGATCAGGGGGAGACTTCTAGCCTTGTTGACCTCCGAATCGCCAGCAACCCCACCAGACCCTTCCACCTCAGCATGTAGGATCACCAGTGACGCCGTCAATGGTCCCTTGAATGAACTCACAGAATGCAAAATGTCCTCCACCCCTTTCCAGTAGTTGGCCAGTAGTGGACACTTCCAGAGACCATGCCACAAGTCAGTTCCAGATAGTCCACATTTGGGGCAAGCTGTCAGTCTATCAGGCCTGAGGGGCGATACCGGCAAATCAAAGGCAAAGATAGCATGATGCAGTATCCTCATATGCGTCTCCCTCCAGACCTCATTAACAATTGCCTTATGAAGAGCCTGTATCCCCTTGGTGACCACCGGTAAGACCTCCTCAATTCCCAATATCCGACCCCACTTTCTGAAAAGTCTCTTGGGAGATATTGGTCCCAATCTGCCTCTCACTGACGTATAAAGACCTGAGATGGTTGGTCTGCTACTACTGGTCACGAATTTATCAAAATCATTTAATATCCATTCTTGGGACATATCACATAGCACCCCCCTCACATAGTGCCTGACCTGTAGATAAGGTAGAAAGCCGGACATGCCCACCCCAAATTTCTCTCTCACCTCCTCAAACGTGAGCCATCTCCCTTCTGTGTCATGAAACAAATCCTTCAGTTTTCCAATACCCCTGCTAGCCCACTGGTGAAACAAGGCACTGTCAAGCCCTGGCTGGAAAGAAGGGTTGCCTCTAATAGGGAAGTGTTTGGAAATCTGATGAGATACATGGAAAAGCTTTCTCACTGCCTTCCACGTTATAATAGTATCTCTCAAAACTAAGGCGTGCTTCAAATGGACAGGCAGCGATGAGATCTTAGTGTGTAGTAGCGCCACTAAGTGCCATGGCTTAGCCAGTTGTCGTTCCACAGCAATATTGGAATAATAGGCTGAGCGGTTAACCCAATCTAGAATATGTCGGCTGATACATGCCAGATTGTACCCTCTCAAATCCGGAAAGTTCATTCCGCCTTGTTCTCTAGGCAGCTTTAATTTTCCCATGGAGATTCTCGCTCGCTTTCCTCTCCAGATAAAATAAAGAAATCTGCTCTCAAGTTTTTTAATGTCTGCGTGTCTCAGAAGCAGAGGAATTGTCTGTAAAGGATAGAGAAGACGAGAAACTCACATCATCCTAATAAGATGGCATCTCCCCGCCAGGGATAGTGGCAAATTCTGCCACCTGTCTAGATCTTCAATAATTTTGGTAAGTAGGGGAGGGAAGTTTAGCTGATACAGCGAATGAGGAGCACTCCCGATCTTTACCCCCAAGTAGGTTATATGCGCCTTGACCTGCACTCCCAATTCCCTTTGGATTGCCGGAATCAGTGTTTTCCCCTTGTGTCAGATGTTTTTATCACATACAGAAATATAATTGCAATCATATTATGAGTAACAAAAGCTTATACTGACAGTTAGAATGAGTTAATGCAGCAAGTCAATATTTGCAGTGTTGACCCTTCTTCTTCAGGACCTCTGCAATTCTCCCTGGCATGCTCTCAATCAACTTCTGGACCAAATCCTGACTGATAGCAGTCCATTTTTGCACAATCAATGCTTGCATTTTGTCAGAATTTGTAGGTTTTTGTTTGTCCACCCGTCTCTTGATGATTGACCGCAAGTTCTCAATGGGTTTAAGATCTGGGGAGTTTCCAGGCCATGGACCCAAAATCTCTATGTTTTGTTCCCTGAGCCATTTAGTTATCACCTTTGCTTTATGGCAAGGTGCTCCATCATGCTGGAAAAGGCATTGTTGATCGCCAAACTGCTCTTGGACGGTTGGGAGAAGTTGCTCTCGGAGGACATTCTGGTACCATTCTTTATTCATGGCTGTGTTTTTAGGCAAGACTGTGAGAGAGCCGATTCCCTTGGCTGAGAAGCAACCCCACACATGAATGGTTTCAGGATGCTTTACAGTTGGCAGGAGACAAGACTGGTGGTAGCGCTCACCTCGTCTTCTCCGAATAAGCTGTTTTCCAGATGTCCCAAACAATCGAAAAGGGGATTCATCAGAGAAAATGACTTTACCCCAGTCCTCAGCAGTCCACTCCCTGTACCTTTTGCAGAATATCAGTCTGTCCCTGATGTTTTTTTCTGGAGAGAAGTGGCTTCTTTGCTGCCCTCCTTGAGACCAGGCCTTGCTCCAAGAGTCTCCGCCTCACAGTGCGTGCAGATGCACTCACACCTGCCTGCTGCCATTCCTGAGCAAACTCTGCACTGCTGGTAGCCCGATCCCGCAGCTGAAACACTTTTAAGAGACGTCCTGGCGCTTGCTGGTCTTTCTTGGGCGCCCTGGAGCCTTTTTGGCAACAATGGAACCTCTCTCCTTGAAGTTCTTCATGATGCAATAGATTGTTGACTGAGGTGCACTCTTTCTAGCTGCGATACTCTTCCCTGTTAGGCCATTTTTGTGCAGTGCAATGATGACTGCACGTGTTTCTTTAGAGATAACCATGGTTAACAGAAGAGAAACAATGATGCCAAGCACCAGCCTCCTTTTAAAGTGTCCAGTGGTGTCATTCTTACTTAATCATGACAGATTGATCTCCAGCCCAGTCCTCATCAACACCCACACCTGTGTTAATGGAGCAATCACTGAAACGATGTTAGCTGGTCCTTTTAAGGCAGGGCTGCAATGATGTTGAAATGTGTTTTGGGGGATAAAGTTCATTTTCTAGGCAAATATTGACTTTGCAAGTAATTGCTGTTAAGCTGATCACTCTTTATAACATTCTGGAGTAGATGCAAATTGCCATTATAAAAACTGAAGCAGTAGACTTTGTAAAAATTAATATTTGTATCATTCTCAAAACTTTTGGCCATGACTGTACACTTACATCCTGGTTCAGCGAAACTGAATAGGCTCTATACTAAACAATAGCAAAAACTTTTTTGACCCTTCAAGGCTTCTGTAGTTGTACTCCAGCTTTGTATCCATTTACTATAATCTATAATAAAGGCCCCATACACATAAGAGTATTGTTGGCTGAATTTGCTAATTTCAGCACAATTTTGGTGGGGCTGGCTGCAGGGGCTGATTGGCCATTACAGGCAGTGGTATACCGCCAATATAGGCAGACCACACAGCTACTATGGGGCCCATGGCACAGGGGGGCCCAGAGCGCAGGCAAGGCCCCGCCCCCTACATCTGCAGACTCAGTCAGTTTATTGGGCATTAAGTCGGCCGGCCCACTTGTCCTCCATTCCCTCCCTGCCCTGCTTGCTTCCCCTATACTCGGGCCCCCTCCAAACTTCCCGCGTCTCCCCCATTGTCTACACAAAGGCAGCAGGTGCTGTTGATGTCCCAACCCTCCCTGTCAGGCTCAAGCAGACAGAACTTTGAGGGAGTGGGTGTGGCAGTTGTATACCGTGCTCCGCTCAGGCACTGCCAGGGGCGGTCTTGGGCACCACGCATCCTATGCATTTGCGTAGGGCCCCCGGCGTCCAAGGGGGCCCCCACGCTCTTCTCTTGCGCCGGTGCCCAAGACCGCCCGCAGAGGGAGATGAGCGCTTCCATTGTGGAAGCGCTCATCTCCATAGTCATCTGTATCGCCGTCCTCAGGACGGCGATACAGATGCCTGTATTGTACTGGGGCAGGGGAGGGAGAGGCGTCTCCCCTGCCCGTTCCTCTGATAGGCTGCAGGCACTGGGCCTGCAGCCTATCAGAGGCCGGCTCAGGCGGCGCGATGACGTCATCGCGCCGCCTGAGCCGTACAGCGCGGGACACAGGCCGGAAGAGGCCTGCATCGCATCGCTGCCAGCACCATGGAGGTAAGTATAAGTGTTAATTTTTTTTTATTTTTTATTTTATTGTAGCAGTCACGGACCGGAGCTCAATTGGGGGCACTGGGGGCATTTTGGGGGCATTTTTACTGGCACATGGGGGCACTGGGGGCATTTTACTGGCACATGGGGGCATTTTACTGGCACATGGGGGCATTTTTACTGGCACATGGGGGCACTGTGGGCATTTTACTGGCACATGGGGGCACTGTGGGCAATTTTACTGGCACATGGGGGCACTGTGGGCATTTTACTGGCACATGGGGGCACTGTGGGCATTTTTTCTGGCACATGGGGGCACTGGGGGCATTTTTACTGGCACATGGGGGCATTTTTACTGGCACATGGGGGCATTTTTACTGGCACATGGGGGCACTGGGGGCATTTTTACTGGCACATGGGGGCACTGGGGGCATTTTTACTGGCACATGGGGGCACTGAGGGCATTTTACTGGCACGGGGCATTTTTACTGGCACGGGGGGCATTTTTACTGGCACAAGGGGGCACTGGGGCATTTTTACTGGCACTGGGGGCACTTCTTACTGGCACTGGGGGCATTTCTTTATGGCATGGGAGCACTAGGGGCATTTTTACTGGCACTGGGGGCACTTCTTACTGGCACATGGGGGCACTGGGGCATTTCTTACTGGCACATGGGGGCACTGGGGGCATTTCTTACTGGCACATGGGGGCACTGGGGGCATTTTTACTGGCACTGGGGGCACTTCTTACTGGCACATGGGGGCACTGGGGCATTTCTTACTGGCACATGGGGGCACTGGGGGCATTTCTTACTGGCACATGGGGGCACTGGGGGCATTGTTACTGGCACATGGGGGCACTGGGGGCATTTTTACTGGCACAAGGGGGCACTGGGGCATTTTTACTGGCACTGGGGGCACTTCTTACTGGCACATGGGGGCACTGGGGGCATTTCTTTATGGCATGGGAGCACTAGGGGCATTTTTACTGGCACTGGGGGCACTTCTTACTGGCACATGGGGGCACTGGGGCATTTCTTACTGGCACATGGGGGCACTGGGGGCATTTCTTACTGGCACATGGGGGCACTGGGGGCATTTTTACTGGCACATGGGGGCACTGGGGCATTTTTACTGGCACATGGGGGCACTGGGGGCATTTTTTACTGGCACATGGGGGGCATTTTTACTGGCACATGGGGGCATTTTTACTGGCACATGGGGGCATTTTTACTGGCACATGGGGGCACTGGGGGCATTTTTACTGGCACATGGGGGCACTGGGGGCATTTCTTACTGGCACATGGGGGCACTGGGGGCATTTTTACTGGCACATGGGGGCACTGGGGGCATTTTTACTGGTACTGGGGGCATTTTTACTGACACATGGGGGCACTGGGGGCATTTTTACTGGCACATGGGGGCATTTTTACTGGCACATTGGGGCACTGGGGGCATTTTTACTGGCACATGGGGGCACTGAGGGCATTTTACTGGCACAGGGCATTTTTACTGGCACATGGGGGCATTTTTACTGGCACATGGGGGCACTGGGGGCATTTTTACTGGCACATGGGGGCACTGGGGCATTTTTACTGGCACATGGGGGCACTGGGGCATTTCTTACTGGCACATGGGGGCACTGGGGGCATTTCTTACTGGCACATGATTTTGAGGGGGAATCAATGGGGGGAACTTCTGGCGCATTATTGGGGCATTTCTTACTGGCACATAATTTGGGGGGCATCTATGGGTGGGGAGCACTTCTTACTGGCACATTGGAAGCATTATTACTTCTGGGGCACAGTGGGGACATTAGTACTGTGGGGGGCACTATTACTGTGGGGGGCACCCTGGCACAGTATCAGCGCAGTTATTTCTGGGGGACGGTATGTTCACACTATTACGGGACAGTATTTGCTGGGCGCAGTTATTTTAGGACACTGTGTGCCAATAATTATTGAAGGGCACTATCTGTGTGGTACTAGTGGCACAGTACTGGGGTGGTAGGATGATTTGTCCAGAAGATGGGAGGATGATGGAAAAGTAGTAAATTAAGATTTTTTTCTGTCAAACTGCAGAGATAAGAAATGGCTGAAAAATGGCGTCTGGTCTGAAAGGAGAAGATGAGGAAAGAAAAGATCTACATCCGAGGAGACGTCACTGGATGTAAGAGGTATGAGGCGCTGGATTATACTGGATGTAAGAGGTATGAGGGGCTGTATTATACTGGATGTAAGAGGTATGGGGGCTGTATTATACTGGATGTAAGAGGTATGAGGGGCTGTATTATACTGGATGTAAGAGGTATGGGGGCTGTATTATACTGGATGTAAGAGGTATGGGGGCTGTATTATACTGGATGTAAGAGGTATGAGGCGCTGTATTATACTGGATGTAAGAGGTATGGGGCGCTGTGTTATACTGGATGTAAGAGGTATGGGGCGCTGTATTACACTGGATGTACGGGGTATGGGGCGCTGTGTTATACTGGATGTAAGAGGTATGAGGCGCTGTATTATACTGGATGTACGAGGTATGGGGCGCTGTATTATACTGGATGTAAGAGGTATGAGGCGCTGTATTATACTGGATGTACGAGGTATGGGGCGCTGTATTATACTGGATGTAAGAGGTATGAGGCGCTGTATTATACTGGATGTAAGAGGTATGAGGCGCTGTATTATACTGGATGTAAGAGGTATGGGGCGCTGTGTTATACTGGATGTAAGAGGTATGAGGCGCTGTATTATACTGGATGTACGAGGTATGGGGCGCTGTATTATACTGGATGTAAGAGGTATGAGGCGCTGTATTATACTGGATGTAAGAGGTATGAGGCGCTGTATTATACTGGATGTAAGAGGTATGAGGCGCTGTATTATACTGGATGTAAGAGGTATGGGGCGCTGTATTATACTGGATGTAAGAGGTATGGGGAGCTGTATTATACTGGATGTAAGAGGTATGAGGCGCTGTATTATACTGGATGTAAGAGGTATGGGGAGCTGTATTATACTGGATGTAAGAGGTATGAGGCGCTGTATTAGGCGGGGGGGCCCAAGCTGAACTCTTGCACCAGGGCCCGTGAGCCTTTAGCTACGCCCCTGCAGCCCAGCCAATAGAGAGCTGGGAGTCTGGGACACGCCATAGGCTGTGGGCAACCTTGACCCCCCCTCCAGTGAGGTATAGGGGGTGTGTCATTGGGGGGGGGGGCGTGTCATCAGAGGCCGTGTCATCAGGGGTGTGAGGTATCATGGGGGGGGGGGGGGGGGGGCCCCAGACATAACTTCGCTTAGGGCCCCAGAAATGCCAAGACCGCCCCTGGGCACTGCCCGCCTGCCTCATCTCAGCCACCCATCAGCAGTGTTCAATTTAAGATGTGCAGGTATGCAGCCACTCAGCTCCTAAACTTTCCCTGCTCAGTCAGAATAACAGCCCAGATATCAGCAAATACAACAGTACTTCACAATCCCTCCGTCTGTTCCACTTGTGCGATGCTCCTATTCTAATTACACTACACAAGGATATATTAGTCTAGCATCAGTCTGCAACACGGAGAGCCCACCCACCAGAACGGGCCCTCTGATTGGCTGTTTTATTACAAATCAGCCACCCGGCTCTTTTGAAGCTCCAAGCTGTTGTGCTCCTGTAAATATGAATCCTGCCACAAGTGTTACAGGGGCCTATTATCTACCACCGACCTCTGCCTCCCACAGTTGAAACCAGAATGAGTGCAGCAGGGCCCATGTAATGGCCCAGACTGGTATGTGTGCAGGTGTCGGAGGTATTTCGGTATTTCTAGGTTCCCTAGTCTTTTCCAGTCTAAAGGTAAAGGTCTGCATTCCGAAACTCTCCCTCATTCTTAGCTTTCCCTGTATTTGAGCTCAAAACGCTTCCACCTGGTGTCTAAACTTGGTATTGCACATTATACATTATTGTCTGCATTGCCTTATATTGCTGTACTCTCATTGGTTCCTTTTCATGCCATTTATGTGATGGAGTGTGCTTGACCATGTGACCCCTCTGCTATCTGTCAGCTGCCAATGACAGACCAGAGGATGTAGCTAGTTCCGCCCTCCTTTTCTCTAGGGAGTGAGCTGGAATATTCCAGAGAGATCTGGTTCTGGCACAGACCAGAGAACAGTGCACAGCTCTCCTGTATACCTCAGCCATCCATTCAGCCATTATCATCACCAGCACAGTACAACCAGACTGCATCCAGACAGCTGTAAGGATCATCACAGGTTCTTCCAAGTATTCAGTAGGACTACCTATATAAAGTTCCAGAACCTACTGTCTGACCTCTGAGGAGTTGAGGGTCACCCACTCAGGATCACTTCTACCCCGGCTTACACATCCGGAAGGTTCATGCGTCTTCCACCTGGTCGCCAGAGTGCGAGGGCAGTGTCATTCTCTAAGTATTTCAAGTGCTTAAAGTTCTTTAGTCACCCATGCCTTACTCAGCTGAAAGGACTAATCTATTGGATCAGGTCTGTAATTACTTATTATACTACTACTACTCCTATCATCTCAAGTCAGCCGACAGCTAAGCTCTTAAAGCTACAGCGCATTGTCAAGCCACTCTACTCTACCACTGTATCCATACCATCTAAACCTGGCTATGTACCAGAGAGACTGTAACCTGTATAACATATTGGTTCCTGCATTAAAGCAAACGTTATCCTTGACCCCTGGCATTGGTTTAATTATTGGTGCCTTGTGCGAGGAGGGTAACGGGAACATTCTTGCAGCCGGGCAACCCTGGGAACAAGGCCACCATAGTAACCCTCATGCCCATGATATCACCCATGACAACCTTAAAGGTCCCCTGTCCCAGGATAGTACCCGTGTGCTGCACCCATCTTCATTACCTCCTGAGTCTGCCTGTGCCCTTTCGTTCTCTCCTTCTCACTGGAGGTACATCTTTGTGATGAGGGGGAGATTTTCTTGCAGTGTGCCACAGTGGTGGGGACTTTGTGCTAGGCATAAATGATATCAGCAGGAAAGACTCTCAGGTAGGAAACTAGCTGCCTGCCACCTCCCGCTATCCTGCTGTTACCTATTATCTCCCTCCTAGCCCCCACAGAACCTCTCTTGTATGCCCCTCTACTACTCTCCCCACAGGATAACCGCAACCATCTGTGGCTTCCAACCACTATCATCTATGTTCCCTGAAGTCCCCAGAGACTCCTTGCCACCTGCTGTGACCCAAAGAACCTGTACCACTTTCTGTGCCCCCTTCTCATAACAGAGCCCCTGCCCCCTTTAGTATTCCTTGTCACCACCACCCACTCACAATGAGTCCTCCTACAATCAGTTTGTGTCCATCCATCAGTAACTGAGCCCCTATCACCTATTGGATTGATGTGCCCGATCTCTTAGCACAGATCCCTTGGCAACTTCTGCCCCCTGATCTACCAGAGTCCATGCTACCTGTTTCTTCCCCTTTTCTATAAAAGTGCCCATGCCAGCTGCCGCTATCCTACCTCTAATAACAGATGTCCATCACCTTTTGTCTTTCATGTTCACTCCTCTCATAGAGCCTGTCGGCTTCTCCCACCTGCCACAGTGTCCCTGACATCTGCTTCCTCTAACAGTGCCTAGTGGCACTGACTCTACTAATGGGACAAAAAAATGATAATAGCTGCCCTGTCCCACTGTTTACAGTATATGTACAGGATACAGTGGCTTTATCTCTGTATATTGTATAAACAGGATTATTTATCTGTATAGCATATTATGGTATTATGTGTGCATAGTGTATGGGAGAAGCACTATATGGCTGAGTTACTGGTGTGTGCAAGGTTTAACAACATTATTGGTGTGTACCATGTAATAGCTCATATTTTTTGTGTATGACGTATGATGTTCACGCCTTTATTTCTTGCACGTTATGACAGTAATATCAACTGATACTCTAAAGCAGGGGTGCACAGCCCGCGGCCCGGGGGCCGCATGCGGCCCCCAGAGCCCTGGTTTGCGGCCCCCTGTCCTGCTGGACAGAAACACAGCTGATCGTGTAATCAGCTGTGTTTCTGCCTGAAGCGACGCACAATCGCAGGATTATAGCTCCTGCTCCCACACTGTAGCAGGAGCAGGACGGTCCCCGGCTGTCAGAGACAGCGGGGGACCCAAGGAGAAGGCAGAAGACGTTTATCAGCGCTTCTGCCTTCTCCTCAGACAAGTGAGTGGCGCGCCGACCAGTTCAGATCACGTGATCGCCGGGCATCGGGGCAGAGGAGTGTGCAGCCTGCTCTGCCCCCCTCCTCGCTCAGCAGGCTGGTTTCCCTGTAACTGGGGCTCCTTTGGATGCTCCAGTTACCATGGAAATAGTGCAAAAAAAAAAAAGTCTTTTATGGACCTTTTGGGGACAAAATATTGGGCAAATATATATTAAAAAAAACAATTTTTTTTTTAAATAAAGTGACTATAAAAAAAATTAAAATACAGATTAAATGCAGATACATGTACTCTTAGAAGTAGACACAGTCCTTATTAACAGTTCCCATAAAATTCTGTCAGGATAAAGAAGGTGAAAGTATTGTTATACATCAATCTAGTTTGTCCTGGTGGTGCACCATATTCTCAACGGCAATATCCTCCACTGTGTCCACTGTGAGTGTAGTCCTTTAAAAGACTTGTATCTGTCTCTTTCCAATATGACTAGGGACCTGAATCCTTTGCCTCTAGTCAAAATGCATTGAAGTCCATAAGCCTGTATATTTGCTTTACCTTCACAGGCTTTTCTTCTTCACTGACGAATCTGGCTGCTAAACCTTCAATAAAGCCGCTTTCTGTACTCAAAGTCGATGAATGGCTGTAGTTAACTCCCGTAAAAACCCTTTAAGACCCTGTTAGGTCCGGCACACACTGGGGAACATTTACTAGTCCTATAGACGGTTTAAGCTTAGACAAGCTGTCTAGACCTGCAACAGATTTATCACAGAAAATCAGGCTGGATGATAAATGCAGTGCATGGATAGACACTTTTGTCTTACCCTGTACCAACTATTGGTTGGCTTAATTTGAGGAAGAAGTGTACGCCAGAACCGTGACACAATTTTGAAGCAATTTTGTTGGGCTGGGGACCACTGCCTGTATGGGCTGTCATGGCTGGTTCTAGACGAGGAGATAGTCACTCTGTAATGTTTAGTTCAAGAAATTTGGGGAGAGCAAGGAATGAGGATGTCTTCTGGTTTGGCTGTCGATATGGGACAGTTTACATATAAAAATAAAAAAATCAGCCGTCATATAGGACATAACAATCTTTTCTGAATATTTTAAGCTGGCAGCTCAAAGTATGTGTGCTTTGTGTTGCAGATCTCTCCCTGTAAGGGTTCGTACTGCAGACTTGAATTCAGTCCACACTGCAAAAAAATAGAACATGTTCTGTGTCTTGGCGGTGTGGAGGCAGAGACTGAAATCCTACGGAAGCTTCCACTCCGTATCCTGTGGACTGTGGACCCATTCAATTGAATGGGTCCACATACGTAATACAGAGCGCATGCAGACAGTACCCATGTATTGCGAACCTGCTGTTTGCGGGCCTCAATACGGGAACGGGGCGCAAACGCAGGGGCGGTCTTGGCATTTCTGGGGCCCTAAGAGAAGTTATGTCTGGGCCCCCCCCACCCCCCCACCCCAATGACGCATCACACCCCTGATGACACGCCCTCTGATGACACGCTCCCCCCCAATGACACGCCCCCCACACACCACTTGGAATCGCCTTGTTTTGCGATGGTCACTCCCACCTTACGAACCTTGCCATCTTCACTGGTGAAGATTTTTGTGATGAGACCCATGGGCCAGGAGTTTCTTTCCACTTTCTGGTCCTTCATAAGAACAAGATCTCCTATTTGTAAGTTTGGCTTGACCTGTTGCCACTTCCTTCGTCCTTGAAGAAGGGTTAAGTACTCCTTTTTCCACCTTCTCCAGAAGCAGTTGGCCAAATGTTGAACATGTTTCTACCGTTTCTGATATAGATTGCCTGATGAAGACTCTTCGGGTGGGTTAGGAACAGATCCAAACTTCTGAGTGAGAAGAGTAGGGAATTCTGGATCCATAGATACAGGTACAAGAGGTCTTGAGTTGACAATAGCAGATACTTCAGCTAGGAAGGTAGTCAAAGTCTCATGGGTGAGCCTTGAGAAGTTTGAGTCCATAAGCATACAGTCCAATATTTTGCAAGTGATGCCTATAATTCTTTCCCATATGTGAGGAATGAGGGGGGGTTAAAGATCCATGTACAACCATTGTTGGCCAAGTAGTCCTGAAATGGCTTGGAGTAGATTTGCAATTCTTGGCAGGCACCTATGAAGTTGGTTCCACAGTCAGATCTTATTTGCTTTACTGGTCCTCTGATGAGAGAAATCGTCTTAATGCATTTATGAAACTAGAAGTGTTCATGGATTCTATTACTTCAATGTGTATAGCACGTACACTTAAAGGGAACCTGTCATCTCCGAAACACCCCCTGAACTAGAGTAAGCATTGTATAGTGTAAGTGATGCTGAATCCAAATATGTAATTTTTATCTTCGTACTCACTTGCATTCTGACGCTGTGCTCTGACAAACCAGCAGTAAAATGCACTCAGTGGACTCCAGTGCTCACTCACATAATGGAGAGGACTCAAAGAAAAGTCCAGTCAGTGCATTTTACTGCTGGTTTGTGGGAGCACAGCGTCGGAATGGAAGTGAGTATGAAAATAAAACTTTCATAATCGGATTCAGCATCACTTACACTATACAACACTTACTCTAGTTCAGGGGGTGTTTCGGAGATGACAGGTTCCCTTTAAGCAAGTAAACAACACTGCCCATCGTTTGCTGTCTGCGTGACCACCTGTTTCTATGTGCAGTGACTGTCCATGGCCCGAAAGACATCCAGACCAACAAAAGTAAACGGTGGTTCGGTGCTTGTCCTATCAACTGGCAAATCAGACATTTTTTGGTGTTGTAATTTTCCTCTTGCCTTGCGACATTTAACGCAATGGTGAATTATATGAGCAACTTGTCTATTTGCTCCCACTATCCAAAAACCTGTGGCTCTTAAAGCACCCTCAGTGAAATGTCTACTTTGGTGTTTGATTCTTTCATGATAATGCCGTATCATCAGCGTAGTAATATGGTGATTGGCAGGAATACCGAGGGGATTCCTTTCTGAAATCTCTAACTTAGACTTGTTTAGGCGACCACCAACTCTCAGCATGCCATGATTGTCAATTACTGGTTTCAAGTTAGCAATGGGGCTGCTTTTTGGAACGTCTTGCTCGTCATGTATACATTTTAGTTCCTTGTGAAAGGCACTCTGCTGTACGTTACGTATCACAAGCAACTCACATAAGGCAATATCTTCTACAGAGAGAGGTTTATGGCACACGTGCCAACTGCAACATTCAGCGCTATGTTTCTCAGCACAAAAACACAAAAAAGACATCTTGAGTAGCAGTTTCTTCACTCTGGTTTAGCAAAAACTCTGGACCTGTAAACCAAGAAGAATATGCAGAGACTCTACTAGATCCTGGTCTGGTGGCGCAATCTGCGGGATTGAGATAAGATGGAACATAGTGCCAATGTTCAGGTTTAGAGGACTTTCTAATCCTTTCAATGCGGTTATGTTAAAGGACTTATTAATTAGTAATATTTTGTGTAATATTATCAATTAATATTCATAAATAGGCATAACCGGCTCTTGCTAGCTCCACCTATTTATTTCCTTTACTACTATCTATTCCCTGCACGCTGAAGCTACCTTGCACTGCAGGGGTCAGGAGTTTGGGGATAATTAGGGGTACAGGGGTTATAGGGGAATGCAAGGGGTTATCTGCAGTGATAAGGCACTGCAGGGGTCAGGAGTTTGGGGATAATTAGGGGTAACACGGGGTTCCAGGGGTACTTAGCCAGTCTCTGTTTCTGGAGGGGCTGCTTGGCTTCCTTCCTCTGTGGTGATGAGTCCCCTCTGCTTGTGGTTGTCAAAGCTCCTCTGCTTATAGTGGTGAAAGCTCCTCTCTTTAGTCCCTAAATGCTGGACTATTTATCCCTCATGAGTAGTGGGGGGAATGTGGCTTTCCATATGGCAGAGGTGTGGATGGCCCAGGCTATAAAAACAGGTTTAGCAAGTCACCAACTGCTTGATTGGGGTCTCCACACAAAGAGTCTAGATACCGATCAGGTGTGATAAACCTTCACAATGCAAGCAATGGAGGCAAACAACCCTGTTCATAGCAAGCCTTAAGGTCCTTTTACATGGGCCGATTATCGGTCAAAAAATCGTTCCTAGGAACGCTAGTGCCGATAATCGGCCCATGTAAAAGTGGCCCTAATCAGCCGACGAACAAGCAAAACGCTCGTTCGTCGGCTGATTGGATCTTTTGGTTTCTACAAAAGATCCAATCTGTCGGGCGCACATTGGCCTGTGTAAACTGACAGAAGAACAGTATGGAGCTTCCCGGCCGCACGAGTGATACAGCGATCACTCGTGTGGCCCGGCGCTCAATTCATCGGGCCATGTAAAGGCTCCCTGCCCGAGCGCCGATATCGCTGATCGGCGCTCGGGCAGGGAGACACATCGGCCCGTCTAAAAGGGCCTTTAGAATGAACAGTTGATAACAACAAAGGGGCAGAGGGTCTTATCAATCCTCTGTCCCCGAGACTGTCATCAGGGCGGCATCTCCCTCCTGCAAGTTCTCTGGTATGTGCCTCCAGGAGGATGCAGGGTGGAGAGTCAGTTTATATGTATATAGATAAATGCATATAAAACTGGGGCATATATACATGTATCTATATACATTAGGAGCAACTTGGGGCACAATATAATATAGGGGGCATCATATGCATCAGAGGGCACCACATATTGGGGCATATCTGGAGACCCACAAATACATATATAGAAGGCCCATATATAGATATACATGTATATGCCTGCCTAATTAAGGGGGCATGCATGCATATACATATACACACATACATACCAGCACTTCCTTCTACAGGTTACTTACATAGACATAGAAGCGTTTCGACTGGTTGTATATATAACCAAGAACAACCTTGCTGTCTGTGTAAAATTGAATGTAATCCACATGAATATCTAGCTCTCACTGTATAAAGTCTGCAATCTCTACAGCTAGTACAGTTCCACAAAGTTCAAGTCTAGGAATGGTATGTTCAGGTTTCGGAGCTAATTTAGCCTTTCCAAACAGAAATCCAACATGAGCTTCATTGTAATAGTTTATTACTTTCAAATAGGCAACAGCTGCAATAGCTTCAGTAGATGTGTCTGAGAATATGTGGACTTCTTTCCTCCGAGTTGTTGTAAGGGTAGTTGGAATGTAGCATCGTAGTATATGCGTCCTGTCTAATGCATGCAAGCATTCCTTCCATAACTCCCACTTTTGCTGTTTATCAGATGACAGTGGAGCATCCCAGTCCGCAATAGACTCTGAGAGCTGTCTTAACAGGAATTTGCCTTGTACAGTCAAAGGTGCTACAAATCCCAGGGGATCATATAGGCTGTTCACCACTGAGAGAACTCCCCGTTCAGTAAATGGTTTATCTGCACAGCTTACTTGAAAACCAAGGGAGTCATTCGATAAGTCCCACCTCAAACCCAGACTTCTCTGTACTGATGGATTGTCTATTCCTAGATTCAAGTCTCTGAATTCTGTGGCATGATCACTGGGCTGGAAGGCTTTCATTACTGCGGGACAATTAGAGGCGATTTTATGTAACCTCAGACAAGATTTTGAAAGCATACCTTGTGTCCTTTTAAGCAGGTCTATGGCTTCCTCCGCTGTGGGCAAGGATTTGAGTGCGTCGTCCACATAGAAGTCTCTTTCAACGAAGTTTCGGGCATCCTTCCCAAACTCTGACTCACCATCAGAGGCAGCCCTACGTAGGCCATATGTAGCGACAGCAGGTGAAGGACTGTTACCGAACACGTGAACCTTCATGCAGTATTCAACCATTTCCTTGCTGGTGTCATTGTCTTGATGCCAAAGAAACCTGAGGTCGTCTTGCCATACGATAAAGCAATGAAACATTTGCTCAATGTCAGCAGTAATGGCAACTGGTTCCTTTCTGAATCTCATAAGTACTCATACCAGATTATTGGTCAGGTTTGGACCGGTGAGAAGGATGTCGTTCAGAGATAAGCCATGATGTTTGGCACTTGAGTCAAACACCACTCTTATCTGATTTGGTTTCCATGGGTGATATACTCCAAAAGAGGGAAGGTACCAGCATTCTTCATGCTCTTGCAAAGGTGGAGCCAGCTCTGCATGATCATTGTGAAATATCCTTTCCATGAAGGCCACAAAATGGTTTTTCATTTTAGGTTTGTTTTTCAAAGTACGTTGCAAAGAGATGAATCTGGATAGCGCCTGTTCTCAGTTGTTAGCAAGTCTGGTTCTTACAGCACGGAAAGGTAAAGGCGCAACCCAGTGGTTAGATGCATCTTTGAAGAATCCATTGTCCATTATTTTAATAAACTCTTTGTCATCTATGGACAGGGATAATCTGTTGTCCTCTGGTGTTGTACAAAACACTGATCTTCCTAAGTCGCCATAAAGGGTAGAAATGATGTCTGGTTCCTTACGGAAGTCAGAAAGCCTTTCCTTTACCTCGTAATGATGAACACTTAAAGTGAGTTGCATGACCATTGCTGTTCACAAAGATTTGAAGGAATTCACTTGAGATGGTTTGTGGCTTTTATCAATACATACATTGCCCACAATAACCCAGCCTAAGTCGAGCCTCTGCGCATATGGGGCATTATCAGGACCATTGCATTGCTGCCATACCTTATGGACCCTCAGAAACCTATTGCTTTGTTCATCTATAATGGTATACATTCTGGTGGCTCTTTCAGATTGCCCTTCTGGGTATACGTTGACCAAACACACCTTTGCGCAGCACTTGGAACCAGTCTCCTTGCCACATATTTCCATACAGGAAGAGGAGACAGTCGTTGTAGCTAGCTCTTGACGCTTTGAGTGTCTCTCTGCGTTCTTGCAAAGTCTTTGCCCTGAGCCCACGACATTCTTTTAAAGGATAAGGTCTTTTGTGGATAGGACACATGCGGTTAGGGTCCTTTTCCTTAAGGACAGGGGTGTCCTTCCTAGTAGTGGAGGCTGCAATAACGTGGAACGTTTGTCTTTCTAACAGATACTGTTCCCCTTAAGTCTCTACGTTTACTTGTTGGGTTGTCATACCTTGAGCATGAGGATGAAGCAGGTAGACTAGATTCTGTGAAGTCAAAGCTGGGATCATTCTTCTTCTGAGCTTGGTCACTGATGAATCTAGAAACATAAGAGAAAGGGGGAAAAGACACATTGTGTTCTCTCTTGTATCTGGAGCCCTGGTCTGCCCATTTTTCTTGCATGAAGTGTGGTAGTTTCAACACAACTGGATTGACACCATGGGCCATATCAAGGTAACTTAGTCCTGGCAGACGTGGGTCCATATTAGCCAATTCTAATTCTTTTAGTAGATCACTCAGATCCTGGAGCTTAAGGTTGTCCTTGCCATTTATTTTTGGGAAGGCCTGAAGTCTCTTGAATAATGCGCTCTCTATAGCTTCAGAACTGCCATAGGTTTGTTCAAGTCTCTCCCATGCTGCAGCGAGACCTTCCTCTGAGTGGCCTGCATGAACTGTTCTTAATGTCTTTACCCGTTCTGCAGATTCTGGGCCTAACCAGCTGACAAGCAAGTCAAGTTCTTCCTTGGCAGTGAGGTTAAGATCGCTGATTACTGCTTCAAAGGTCGATTTCCAGGCTTTGTAGTTTTCAGCATGGTCATCATACTTTGAGAGACTATTGTTTATCAGCTCCCTGCGTATCATGTATTTGCCAAAGTCCGATATGTCTGATCTTCCATTCCTTGCTGCTGAATTGTATCGTGGTGACTCTGGCTTGTAAGGCTGAGACTGATCAGGACAAAATGATGTGGTGTAAGGGTTAAGCTGTGGTTTAGTCTCTGGAGGATGAGCTGGCTCAACGCTGGAAATTACCTTGTCATTGGTAGATGACGGCATCTGATGCTCTGTGGGTTCATCCAGTTGGTGATTTAGAAGTATTATGATTACATGCGATTTAGCAGGAGGAACAGGCGGTGATTGCCTTAACACATATCTGGCAGTGCGGTCGGCTGGGTCTTCCACTTCTCCTGGGATGAAACAGTCTAGGTCAGTACCTTGGCCTAACGCTTGCTCGAGGACCTTCAGCTTAGCTAAGGCAGCTGCTTCTTCCCTTTCTGTTTGGAGAATTTTTAGTGGGGCCTCTGCCTCTAACTGCGCCATTTCTGCTTCCTTCTTAGCCATTTCTTCTTTCTTCTTCTTTGCCATTTCTGCCTCCTTCTTAGTAAAGGAACTTCTAACACTAGCTTCCTCTGCTTCTGCCCATAACTCTATAAGCTTGTCATGTAGCGCTGACCTTCTGGAACGGGAGGTTTTGGAAGATGAAAGTGTATATTTGGTTGAAGTTGATCAATGGGATCTCACTTCTTGCAAGTGTGCGATGTGGAGTTCTGCTTTTCTCTTAGTGTCTTGTACTAAGGCATCCTTCTCTTGGAGGAGATCTTTTCTCTCTCTCTCAACTCTTCTGAGGCATCATCAAAATCGGATTCGCTCCGAAAAGAGATGTATCTTGCAGACAGTCGCAGATAACGGACATAGGCGTTAGTTAAATGATTCAATGCAGTGGTAACTTTGGTGTGTCATTGTTATAGCGTGAAAGAGCTGCTATATAGTGTTCTGTTCTTTGCCATAAATCATTTAAATTGTCACTGAACTCTACTTTGGTTGCCTCAAAGTTCTCTCTAATCTTTTTTGTTGGCTTCATAATATGTTTAGATCGTATAGTTTGTTCCTCAGTGAACATGGACTCTGCTTCCTGTATATCTGAATTTTTGGGAGCAGGGTGAGTTTTCCTATGTTCAGTGACCGAGAAATTCACTGAGCCTCTTGTGGACATGTTGTTTCTGTTTAAGTTAAGAAAGGATTTCAGCTTACTCACTGTGCTTATGAAGCCACGTGCAGGTAAGATGGCGGCCAGCTCCAAGCTTGCTTGCAGACTGCATGTAGACATGCAAAGACTGAAGATATAAACTCTGTTTTGACTATTATGCCACAGATGTACGTTAGAGAAGTCTCTGACTGGTTGTGAGTGGTAATCTCTGTACAAGCAATGGTAGATAGCTGAACTCACTAATATCCTGTAGGTCGTGGTACCAGTTGCATGTGAAGATCCAATGAGCAGGATGCAAATGGAGATGCTTTGATAGTTTATTGAAATTAACATGTAGAGGACATTAGAGGATAATAGAGGACATTAGAGATCAAAACAAATGCTCTCTCCAGCTCTGTGTCTGTTGTAGAAGAAGGAACACCTCATGAACAGAGAAAACAGGAACTGATGTCACAGAAAAGGGAGGAGAAACAGAGAGCAATGGGAGTTACATATACTTTCAGGAAACCTATAACAAGAATGACCACAGGGTGGCAGCATTACATAACATGGTAATTATATAAAAACAGAAATAGGTAATTAATGACAATGGGCAAATAAATGCTGGGACAGCACATGGAGAGTTTCATTGCCTCGTGTTTCATAGTTTAAATGCACTGTCTAATTGCTGCTATTACAATGTGTTTGCTATTTTAATATTGAACTTTGTCCCTGCTGTCTTCCTGTAGCCAGGCTCCCTTCTTTCCATGCCTGGCTGCCATTTTACATGCAGTATATACTGTTACTGTGAACATGTTCTTTGAACCCTGGCAAAGAATCGTCTTTTCACCTATTGTTTGTGCATAGTTGCAAGGATTCAGCCTGGAAATAAACCTCATCAGGATTGTAAGACAGACAACCATAGCCATATTGTCTCATGAATCTAAATGCCTGCTGCCTAATTATTGTCAGAACTTAAAGGGGTTGTCCGAGTTATTTTTTTGTTCTTTATATGTTTCTAACTTGTCAGGTATAACAACTTTCCCATATACTTTGTGTTTCCAAAGCTGCTGGTTTCTCAGAGTTGACTGAGGGTCACATGACCTGTGATGTCACCTTATCTCTCTGCTCTGTGATGTTTCGTTCACAAGCCTCAGAGTTCAGATAACAGTCTGTACACGAGACGTCACTGGCCACGCCCCCTTTCTTTGCCGGGCTCCTGCTATCTGCTTTCTTCCTGGTTTCCTTCAGATAAAACATTAACCCCTTCAGCCAGAACACACTGAGGGCTCAAGGCTTTAGAACAAACAGTAGCTGCAGCAGTGAGAGGAGACAAATGCTGGGCAAGGAGCTATAGAGGAATTGTATTGTACAAGAACAGGTAGGGAGAATTTCCTGTGTGTATCAGCAGTGTCATTGTACAGCTGGGACTTGTAGTCCTACACATACAACATTCTGCTGAGTATTCCAGCAGGCAGACATGTCACTCAGCACTTGTATTTATTTCCTTTGCAGAGAGGGGGGGAGAAGGGGGAGGGGCTGAGATTGTTGTTATTGCATGTAAACAAAGGCCAGAAGAGAACCAGGGAAATGAGGAAATATGGATTTTTTTTGCCTAAAACTTGCTGAACTTAGTTGTATATTGCTGCCCATCAGATTTGAAGTGCTATATATTTTTTTTCATAACTCGGACAACCCCTTTAATTCATTCTCTGAATTTAGAACAACCAGCAGGTGGCGCTATAAACATAGATTTCCGTGAATAACTCAGTGGCTGTACTACATTTTTGATTACATGGAAATATCAAAGTATTCAGATCCAGGTGCTGGTTTGAAAACTATAGAATATTTTTTTGCAGGAAAAGCCCTTTAAGTGAAGCGATGATGTTCACATGTACATTCAATGTTTGAAGGAGTTGTTTGCCAATGTAAAAAATGTGCTTAACAGCAAGGAATGTGCTATAATTAAAAAAAAAAAAAAAAAAACATTAAATCCTCTGAGGCTCCAGCATTGACACTACAGTGGTTCATGTATGATGATGTTGCTGCTGCAGTGACATGACCATAAACATGATTGCTGCAACCAATCACTGGTGGTCTCATGCCATACGTACATACTGTACTGAAATAATTTCTGAGGCTGCAGCAAAGTAAATAGTACCACTGGTTTTAACAGGGGAACGTTGTTTTTTTGTTTGTTTTTTTACTCACATTCTATCACATTATTTGCCTTTAGACAATTGTTTTTTAGATCTGTAATAAAAGAAACTTTGTCCTATTTACTTCCAAGAAATAGAGTGTGATATATTTATTCTGGGGCTGATGAATGGGAGATTTCATGATGTAGGTGTGTGCACATGCAACAGTCAAGACATTCTGGGGTCATTTATCAAACTGGTGTAAAGTAGAACTGTCTTAGTTGCTCATAGCTATCAATCAGATTCCTCGTTTCATTTTGGACAGCTCCTTTGGAAAATGAAAGGAGGGATCTGATTGGTTGCTATGGGCAACTAAGCCAGTTCTACTTTACACCAGTTTGATAAATGTGCCCCTCTGATCCTAGCCCAAAGTCTGTGCTGGCACACATTAGCACAGGGTTGAGGAGAGGTGAGTATCTAGTCAGGACACAGCACCCAGGAGGCTTGCCTGAAATGATTAGGTAAGTATGCATTAAAGGCTAGGCACACCTTCGCAGTTGATTTTTAATTCCAGGCAGATGTCCTTGGGTGGATTTGAACCTAGAACCCCAGCACCGCAAAACCCCAATGTTAACCACTGTTGTAGTCTTCACCGTTTTTCATGTTCTTTTTCATTGTAGTCACTGTTAATCATTTCAGTATACTCTAAAGCAGTGGTCTCCTACATGTGACTCTTTAACTGTGGTGATACTACATCTCCTAGCATGCTTTGACATAGTATATCGCAGCATGCTGGGTCATCACAACTGGAGAGCTTACTGAGGGTTACTGATTTATCAGTGGCAAAAGATGAGCTATTGGAAAATGATAAGTGCTTACTTAGTTGGAAGTATCTAGTAGGTGAAAAGTGAAGGGTGAGGCAATGACTGTGCAAGAACTATCACAGCAAGGTATGTATAGTTATATCAGACTTAGACAGGCACATGAATATTACTATACATATTATATACACACACTATATACTGTATTATTATACTCTAGTTACACTCAAAGCTGAACTTAAAGGGGTTCTCTGAGTAAATATATATAGTACTGTAAATCTGATGGACAGTAATATATAACTAAGTTAAGCAAGTTTTAGGCAAAAAAAAATCTATATTTCCTCATTTCCCTGGTTCTCTTCTGGCCTTTGTTTACATGCAATAATAACAATCTCTGCCCACCCCCCTGCTCTGCAAAGGGAGTGATATGTATGACTGATATGATACTCAGCAGCATGTCGTATGTGTAGGACTACACGTCCCAGCTGTACAATGACACTGCTTTCTTGTGCAGTACTCTGCAGATCTCCTCCAGTGTCAGCTCTGTGTCTATAGGATGAGGAGGGCAGATCCTATATCTCTTCATTGCCTATAGCTACTGTTGTAAAGCCTGGAGACCTATGTGTGTTCTGGCTGAAGGGGTTAATGTTTTATCTGAAAGAATCCAGGGAGAGAGCAGGAGCCAGCAGAGCAGGGGGGCATGGCCAGCACAGTGACTTCTCGTGTACAAACTCTTATCTGCTTGTGCACAAATATGAGAAGAGCAGGGAGGAAAGCTGACATCACAGGTCATGTGACCCTGAGTAAAATCTGAGAAACCAGCAAGTTTAGAAACACAAAGTGCTGGAAAAGCTGTTATATATGATTAGTTAGAAACATGCAAATGACAAAAAAATAACTCGGACAAACAGGGGTTCTCCGGGAATTGAGAAAATGAAAATACTTAAATATTGCTTGATTATAAATATATTCCCAAATACCTTTCATTAGTTATTGTGGCTTGTTTTGTCTAGAGAGCAGTGATTAGGAGAAACAAAATGGCCACTGTCCTATTAGTACACACAAAACCTGTCCTAATCACACAGGAGAACAAGTTACTTCACAATACTGAGTTTAGTTCACCTAGAGGAGGCAATTGGAAGAAGCTATTGGCACAAAAAGAGGTAAGATGGATATACCTACTGGATTGTGTAGCCCCCAGCGGTCTTAATGAAGACCTTACCTTTTCTCCGTTCCTGTGATCTTTGTGTCACGATGTTTCTTCTTCTCAGTTTTCTTTTTCTTTTTCTTGTCTTTTCCTTCCTCACTTTTGTTTCTTTCTTCTTCTCCTTCTTTTTTCTCTTTTTTTTTTTTCTCTTTTCATATTACGGACAAGAATAGTACTGTTCTATTAGGGGACAGCTTTTCCGTTCCGCAAAATACGGAATGCACACGGATGCCATCTGTTGTTTTTGCGGCTCCGCAATTTGCGGACCGCAAAACACAACGTTCGTGTGAAAGTAGGCTAATGTCTACATTTATCTATGAATATTGGTCATAAGTGCCTTATTGTGGAACACACTGCCAGGATGAAAAAGTCTATTGCGCTCTTCTCCTGTGGGCGTGCATTCCAAACCTCATTGTGAGTTGAACCGCATATTGTTTCTTGATTCTGGCTGACAGCGTGCGCTACGAGCCTCGTTTTGAGGTGCAGCGCGCGCTGGTTACCTGTTGGTCGGCGGAGGGTCCATGTATCTCTGGTATGTTAATGGCATCAGCTGTATTATATTTATTAATCTATTTGGCTATAAAAGGAGGCTTTGTAATCACAATCACTTATCCCCAGAAGAAGCCTTTAGTGGCGAAATGGCGTTGGGTGGTGGACACGACAGGGCTGGTCTTGCACACACAGGTATATTAATCACCTTATTCATTTTGTGATTTTTCCCAATACTGCTTAGTCACCTGTTGTGTCTTTTAGGACTTATACCTATGACAATGTGGATGTTTTGGCAGTTTTGGCAATCACTATATAATATTTACATTTAATGCATATTGTGTTGTGCATAAACGACCCCTGTCGCACCCCCTATTGGTTCCTTATCCATATGCACTTTCAGCCGCTAAATTAATCATGTTTTTAATCAATTTTGTAATCATGTTGTAATCATTAAAGAACATTTTTTTCTACTGATTTATTCTGTGGAGGTTTTTGCTTCTATTTTTAGTGGTAATCTCTATTTGTATACCTCCACTAACCTTAGTGACTATATTCCGTTTTGTAGGAGTATTTCACAATACTGAGGTAAAGATCTGCCTCATCCTCCCATCCTACTTGTCAGGGATTATAATCCTAAATATAACTGATAAAATCTTCAGCTGAATCTCTGTAGAAATGGAGTGTATGAGGACACATGAAATACAGAGAGGAGGGTGGAGGTGTAGTAATGAGTAGCCCCACATTCCTGTCCATCCTCCCTGTACTTCATGTCTCCTCTTGAACTCCATTCCTAGAGAATTTCAGCTGTATTCATGATCATAATCCCTGAAAATTAGAAGAGGAGCATGAGGCAGCTCTTTAGCTCACTTTCCTGAAGTAACTTGTCTGCTGTGTGATTTGGAGTGTGTACTAATAAGACGGCGGCCCCTGATGATTGCTCCCTAGACAAAACAAGCCATTATAATTTATGAAAGGTACTTGGGAATATATTTATAATAAAGTAATATTCAAGTATTTTCATTTTCTTAATTTCCAAAGAAACCCTTTAAGGTCCCTTTACACAGGTTGATATTATAGCAGATAGCCAGGATGGAAGTGTTCCTTCCTGACAATCTGCAGATTGCTGATGGAGGAGGCATCCTCCAGAGTATGGGGAGGGGCAATCGCAAATGCCATCGCTCTTCCCCATGCTGACTTGTTGTTTGCTGGCAGGAGATCGTTTACACAGAATGATCTGCTGCTGGTAAACTATCATTTTTGCATGTGCAGAAATGATTGGTTTACCCGATGAATAAGCATTTCGCTCATTCATCGGTTAATCTGCGGCATATTTACACTGCCCAATCATCGCTAACGAGCGTTACTATGAACGATTGTTAGCAATAATCTGTACAATTATCAGCCCCTGTAAATGGGTCCTTTAGAATTATTCTGGTTGCCCCTGAAACAGACTAATAATTTAATTTGAATGCAGCTTTAGATTGTTAGATGTTACTGTAGTGAGAAGATGGTGCATCTCAAGCTCATCAATGCTCAATATCTGGCATGCTTGCCTACGTAATCACCAAGCACCATCTTGCTACTTCCTGTGCCATATGCCAGTAAAGGCCTTCTTAGCCAATCACAGGCTAACGTGGGTCACTGCTAAGGCCAATGACTGGCTGAGTGGTGCTATCCTGGCATTTCCAACATGTGGAGCTCGACCAAGTAGTAAAGTGCAGAAGCGACCAAAGCAACATCAAAGGATTAGTAAAGGTGAGAACTGATTCTTTTTTTAAGCTTAACAAAGGCTTGCTATCCAAAACGCAGCATCTGGAATAAATCCCATTTGTTTTTTGGACGTGCTGTCTCCATTTTTTATTTTTCTTCCTTGGATTAGTCTCATTTTTATGTGGGAACTTACCACTCCTCCAAGAGATGTGCACCCAACTACTTTATACTAAGGAGTGCTGTTCACTGGCTATTTTTCAAGCTCAGTGCTGCTGTCTGAGAGTGAGCTGTTCAAAAGGACATCCCTGTGTCCGTCTACACCCTGCGCCAGACGGAGGACAGGGAGTCTGAAAGCCGGAATGTCCGGCCTAAATCCGGACCTCTGGCCACCCTAGGGGCAGGCTGCTGTGGAGGTCACAGTTAAGGGGACAGTCCGCTAAGAAGAACAGTGTTAAGAGGCAGATTGCTGTAGAGGCCACTGTTAAGGGGCGGGGTGTTGTAGAAATCACTGTTAAGGAGATGGGGTACTGTGGAGGTCACTGTTAAAGGGAAGAGGGGACTGTGGAGGCCACTATTAAAGGGGCAGAGGGGTACTGTGAGGTCACTGTTAAGGCAGCGTGGTACTGTGAGGTCACTTTTAAGACAGCGTGGTACTGTGAGGTCACTGTTAAGGGAGCAGGGTACAGTGGAGGTCACTGTTAAGACAGCAGGGTACAGTGGCAGTCCCTGTTAAAGGGGCAGTCCCTGTGGAGGTCTCTGTTAAGGAGGCTGGGAATGGTGGAGGTCAGTTAAGGGGACTGTAACCTATGGTCAGTGTTAAGGGGCGGGTGCTGTAGAGGTCACTGTTAAGGGGACGGTCCCCTGTGGAGGTCACTGTCAAGGGGGTGGGGTGCTGTGTAACTCACTGTTAAATGGGCAGGCTGCTGTGAAAATCAAAGTTAAGTGGGTGGGCTGCTGTGGAGGTCCCATTTTAAGGAGACGGGGCACTGTGTGGGAGGGTCAGTGTTAAGGGGTGGGGGCTGTGGAGGTCACTGTTAAGGGGGCGGGGTACTGTAGATGTCACTGTTATAGTGGATACAGTCGATATCTTTTAACAACACACACAAACATTAAACGAAATAGCTGAAATATACCCATGCAAAGCTGGGTCCTTCTATTAGTACTACTTCTTCTACTACATAAATATAAATGCTACATAAATATATTGAGTTCAGTGCATGGGTAATCTCCCACAACATCTGAAACTTTCTTTTCCAGATGGTAAAGGACTTTGGGGTCAAAAGCTTCTAAGCCATGAGGGAAATCATATAACTAAGCATAGTTGATTGTTGGCCCACAATGCCCTTATTATTAACCCTAAAGAAATAGAATTTGGTCAATTGTTATTGGAGAAGACTGTGGTAAAAAAGAAGAAAGGTAGAGACATTTCTGGAGGTTAATGAGATATTGGGTAGAAGTTTTGGAACTTCCGACTCTCAGTTAGAGGGTTTGTGAAGTTTTGATAGGCCCTTTGCTGGAAGAAAATCCACCATAACTGCATGTATATTAACCACTTCCCATCTGGGCCATTTACCCCCTTCCTGACCAGGCCTAATTTTGCAAATCTGACATGTGTGACTTCATGTGGAAATAACTTTGGAATGCTTTTACTTATCCAAGCCAATCATAGATTGTTTTCTTGTGACACATTGTACTTTGTGTTAACCCCTTCCCGACCGTCGCCGTACATGTACGGCGCTCGGGCGGTGCGGGGACATGACGCCCGCTCGCGTGTGCGGCGGGCGTCATGGCCGGCAAGTCTCTGCTGTTTCTAACAGCAGAGACTTGCCACTTCTCACCTCCGTCGGCGGCGACTTCCAGGGCCTTACTGATGCCGTGATCACACGAATTGTGTGGCGGAAAAAAGCGTCCAAATGGCAATTCGCCGTTTTTTGTCGCTTTTTTTTTCTAAAAAAATTAAATAAAAAGTGATCAAAAAGTCATACACACCCCAGAATGGTATCAATAAAAACTTCAGACCGCCCCGCAAAAAATGAGCCCCCATACAGCTCTGTACACATAAATACCAAAAAGTTATAGGGGTCAAGATATGACAAGGAAAAAAAAAAAAAAAAAAGGGCAACTTTCTAATTATTTTATCACCATCTAAACGCAGGAAAAACTATACACATTAGGTATTGCCGGATTCGTACTGACCAGTAGAATGAAAGTAATCGGTCAGTTTTAATGCACATCGAACACTGTAAATAAGAAACCCGTAGAACTGTAGCGGAATAGCGGTTTTCTTGCAATTTCACCCCATTTGGAATTTTTTTTCCCGCTTCCCACTACACCATATGCAATATTAAATGGTGGCGTTGGAAAGTACAACTTGTCCCGCAAAAAACAAGCCCTCATACAGGGCTATGTGAACAGAAAAATAAAACAGTTATGGCTGTTTGAAGGCAGGGAGCGCAAAACGAAAATGCAGAACCGAAAAAACCTCCGGGGTGAAAGGGTTAATGGTAAATTTGAGTCAATATATTTTACCTTTATTTATAAAAAAAAAAACAAAATTTACTGAAAATTTTGAAAAAAAAATCACAATTTTTTAAATATTAATTTCTCTGCTTTTAAGTTGCATAGGGATATCTAATAAAATTGTTATTAATGAACATTCACCATATGTCCACTTTATGTTGGCATAATTTTGGAAATGTAATTTTATTTTTTGAGGATGTTAGAAGGCTTCGAATTTTAGATGTAATTTTTAAGATTTTCATGAAAATTTCCAATAGTTAATTTGAAAGGACCTTTGCAGTTCTAAAGTGACTTTGAGGGGCTTAAATAATAGAAACCTCCCATAAATTAACATATTTTAGAAATTACAGCCCCCAATGTAGTCCAAACTAATTTTTACAAAGTTTGTTAACCCTTTAGATTTCCCACAAGAATTAAAACAGAAGGAAGGTGAAATTTAAAACTAAATATATTTTTTTTGCAGATTTTCAATTTTTAATTCATTTTTCCTATAAGATAGCAAGGGTAAACCGCAAATCAAACCTGAATATTTATTTTCCTGATTCTGAAGTTTGCAGAAACACCCCATATGTGGTTGTAAACTGCTCTGTGACCGGCAGTAATGAGAGGGAGATAGTACAAGCATTTGTGATGGCTTTGACAGCTTGTCAGAGTGATCAAAAGCCTGGAGGCCAGGAAAAAAGGTCTCAGGTTAAAGCTCCATGTTCTTGGCTGTCAGGAGGCAGCTCAGTCATTCTATGTACAGGTGCTGCACACAGGGGGCAAAGCTCAAGGACGTTTTAAAACGTCCATTGAGAGATAGAGATCCACTACCAGGACGTTTATAGTCAATGGGCAGACTGGAAGTGGTTAAAGAAACCGCTTGTGTTTTTTGGTACTTTTTCCCTGCTCCCCAGTTCACTCCTGGTCCCTGCACCGCCACCGTTGCTTCTTTCCCCATACGTAGATGAAAACATCCGGTGGGGTGGGAGGCGGGCTGTAGTTGGGGCCGGGATAGCCAATGGCAGCCGATGATGGAGATGAGCCTCCCTAGCATTGCGGGTGACACTAAGGAGGCTTGACCCCGTCACCGTCTGCCATTGGCTACTCCCAATCCGCACTTAACACCCCCCCCCCCAACACCGGATGTTTTCATCCGCCTACAGGGAGAAGCAGTGCGGGGACCAGGAGCTGCGCAGGGAGCCAGGTAAGTAGAATCAGTGTGAGGAGGCTCAGCATGTGGGGGGGCATTTGTTAGTGTCGGATAACCCCTTTATGGATTTGTGGTTGTGGTCATCAAGTTCCACAACTTCCTGTAAACGTAGACATTGACTTCATCAGATCTCATGGCAGATGCCTATGCAAATGCCACAGAGGTTCTCATTAACCCTTTGAGCCCCGGAGGTTTTTTCGGTTTTTGTTTTGTGCTCCTTGCCTTGATACAGCCATAACTTTTTTATATTTCTGGTCACATATCTGTATGAGGGCTTGTTTTTTGCGGGACAAGTTGTACTTTCCAACGCCACCATTTAATATTGCATATGGTGTATGCAGAAGCGGGAAAAAAATCCCAAATTGGGCGAAATTGCAACAAAAAAAAAATGCAATTCCGCCACAGTTTTACGGGTTTTTTTATTTACGGCGTTCGATGTTCGATGTTACTTTCATTCTACTGGTCAGTGCGAATCCGGCAATACCTAATATGTATAGTTTTTCTTGCATTTTGATAGTGATAAAAAATTGTAAAGTTTTTTTTTCCCAGTTCTTGACCCCTATAACTTTTTGGTATTTTTGTGTACGGAGCTGTATGGGGGCTCATTTTTTGCGGGGCAATCTGAACTTTTTATTGATACCATTCTGGGGTGTGTATGACTTTTTGATCGCTTTTTATTTATTGGCCATTTTGACGCTTCCGTTTTGCTTTTTTCCGTATGGGAAATATTTTTTTACATTTTTATAATATGGGCGTTTTCACACACGGCAATACCCATGATGTGTATTTTTTTTTATTTTTTTAATACTTTTATTTTTATTTTCGGGAAAGGGGGTGTCACGACAGGAACAAGGGGGAGAAGTGCAGCCTGACTTAACCCCACCTCCGTCACTGCCTATTTGCCACTCCCAAGGCTAAAGGTCCAGGGTAAGCAACTTGACGGCAAACCCTACTCTGCTACGTGAGGGTGCAGGGAAGGGAGAACAACAAACGTACACGGAAACAGACAGACACAATATCGAATAGTCAGGCAAACAAAGGTCAAACCAGGAATGTACGTCAGGATCCGAGGATGAGGCAAAAGCAAGGTCGAGGTCACAAGCAATAGGTCAGGTAATACGGCAGGTAACAAGTAGAAATACGCACAGCACTGCAAGGAAGGAACTTCAATAACAGGCAACTTGTCTAGGCAGTTGCCATCTATAAAGGGGTATTCTCATCTTAGACAATGGGGGCATATCGCTAGGATATGCCCCCATTGTCTTATAGGTGCGGGTCCCACCGCTGGGACCCACACCTATATCCAGCGGGGAGCGGGGAGCGCTGCGCCGGGGGTCTGGCCACCACCAGGCGCAGCTCCCCGCTGCACTCATAGAAATGAATGGGAGCACAGCGTGCAAGCGCGGCCACGGCTCCCATTCATTTCTATGGAGCCAACGGAATTTTCGGCGGCCCCATAGAAATGAATGGAGGGCAGCTGCGCATGTGCAGTGCGCCCTCATTCAGTTCGGGGGCTCCGTTCTGGATATAGGTGCAGGTCCCAGTGGTTTGACCCGCACCTATAAGACAATGGGGGCATATCCTAGCGATATGCCCCCATTGTCTAAAATGAGAATAACCCTTTAAATAGCCAGCCCAGGATCACGTGATGTGGCCAGCATCACATGACCTGAGGCGGAGCATTGCTGCCAAAACAATATGCAAAGTAGCCATGCAAAGATAATTAACTGATGAAGTGCTGGCTGGCCAGACCAGCACTTCAATTCCCTACTGCTCGTCTCTAGGGGGGCGGAGAGGTCCGGCGGCGCTGCGCGGAGGGAGCGCGTCGCCGGCCTCCCGTTACAGGGGGGTGATTTGAACTTTTAAGTTTTTTTTATTTTTTTAAAAAAAAAACTTAGTTTTTTTTTTACACTTTTTTATACTTCCCATAGGGAACTATAACTAGCAATCATCTGATTGCTTATATCATAGACTCCAATGCACTTACATTGGAGTCTATGAGGATTTCAATGCTTTCCTATGGAGCCCTATTACAGGCAAGGGCTCCATAGGAAAGCCTATGCAGCAGCCTCCTGTCATTGACTATGACAGGGGCTGCTGCAGGCACGCTCCGGCTCCTCCAATTGCCACACGGGGGAGCCGGAAGCTCACGCTTCCGGTGTTTGCCGCCTTTGGGTGCCACAGTCAGGCTTGACCGCGGCACCCGAGGGGTTAAATGTCCGCGATCAGCATTAATGACGTTAGCCGCGGGTGCCTGCTAGTAGGGTGTGCAGGTCACCCGCGGCCATCTTGAAACACGCATCATCACAAATTGTTTAAAAACATGTTTAACATAAAAATGTGATTTAAACAATAGGTCATTTTCTGATGACACATCCCCTTTACAAACAGCTCTGGCAGGATGGCCACCCCCATAATCATGTTCAGGAAATAAAACCAAATAATATACAATCGGAAATAAAAATAGATTAGAAAAAAGGATATGTGTTACTATCTTGTTTTAACTGGCAGATAACTTTTTGGTGACACATTTCCCTTTATGCTTTGGAAAAGGGAGGCAATTTATTTCATTGCCTGCAGTGTCTTCTTGTACGGAAGGGTATGTTAAGGGCCTTCTCATAAGCACTTTGGCTTAAAGGGGTTTTTCGAGTTATATATATTGATGACCCATCAAGTCTATGGAAGCGATTCTTCCCATAGAAATGAATGGGGTGGTGAGGTGTAATTACACCTACTCACCACTACCCCCGTTACGACCAGCATGTAAACAATGAAGAGGAGGCAGCGCTGATACGGCGCACGCCTCCTTTTCAAACAGCTGATCGGCGGGGGTGCCGTGTGTCGGACCCCCACCGATCTGATATTGATCACCTCCTCGGAGAACCCCTTTAATAAGATCAGTTGAGGGAGAGGATGTTCTTGATATATGGGGGGGGGGACTCACATTTGACCAGAGTAGCATAGGAGGGGATATTTGAACTGGATGAAACTAATGGTGGATGGTCTCAGCTGCAGATGGGTTCTGGTGGGTCTACTAAGAGGATGTTAGGATAGTCCAAAGTTTCTCTTCCATTTATACAATACAAAGAGCATTCTGCCTCTTTTCCCACTACATTATAACCTTCAACACTTAAAGAGGACCTTTCACCGTTCCTGACATTACTGTTTTAATAGCTTCATGCATTCCCCATGTAACAACAAGTCTGGAACATCTATTCTTATGTCTCTATGTTGTGCCATTCCTTTATTATTTGCACTAGAAGTTATGAATGAATTGCTATTTGCCTTCAGTAAAGGAACAGAGGGAAGGTAACAAGTTTAGGGTGTGTACCTGCACAGTCTGAACATGGCAGCACTGATTGGATAGAGTGAGTCTGTGCAGGTACACACCCCCAACTGGTCACCTCCCCTCTGTTCCTTTACTGAAGGCAAATAGCAATTCATTCATAACTTCTAGTGCAAATAATAAAGGAATGGCACAACATAGAGCCATAAGAATAGATGTTCCAGAATTGTTAGTACGTGGGGAATGCATGGAGCTATTAAATGCGCAATGGGGAGATGCAGTGGCAGCTGTCCGGGGATCAGAGGCGATGGTGGAGAGCGGGGTAAGTATAACCTATATGAGGGGGACAGACATTGGGGGAGTCATTATAGGGGTTGGATAACCCCTATAATTCTATATGGCATGTCTGTGAGTAATAAAATTGTAGCAATATTTTCATGTGACAGAGATAACCCTCCTGGGTTAAAAGTCACCATGCTATAAAATCATTATGTAACTGAATGCAATCACTGCACAGGCTCACAATGACTTTGCAGAATCTTTTTCTTTTTCTTTTTTTTTTGCTGGTCAAAGGTGTGGTTTTCATAGTGAAACTCTAAGATTACAGTTGAAAAGATCCAGCCCCTCACTCACCATTTATTATCCTTTCTGCTGAGAATTTGAATGTTTGCAAAACAATGACATAACTAGCAAGAAGGGGCTGAGGCACACCCTAAATACAGAATATATAGGGATCTGAAAGACAGTGTCTAAGATGTACAACACCCAAGACAAAGATGGAGCTCCGAGAAGATTCCTATGTCACACTGAATGATGGGCATAAAATGCCAGTAATTGGTTTTGGCACCTATGCCCCACAGCCGGTGAGTGAGGGTGGGATAAAGATATTGCATAGAGCTGAGCTGTGCATGTAAATGTTATGGAATAAATTGTTAATTTAGCTGCTCCACTCAGTGGTGTGCCTAGGGTGTTTGGCACCCGGAACAGGTCCTTTCTCTGGCGGCATACCCCCTAATACTTTACAAAAATTGTGCCACCTCTCAATAGCGTTGCCCTCATTGTGCAACCTTCACAGTAGTTATGTCCAGATATGTGCACCCTAATAATATCCACATTGTCTCCCCTCACAGTACTTATGCCCATATAGTGCTCCCCTTAAAGTACTTATCCCTTCATTGTGCCCCTTTCACAGTAATAATTCCCCCTCTGTGCCGCCTTCACATTGGTAATACCGTATTTGTGTCCCCTCACAGTAGTTCTGCCCTCTCTGTGCCCCCTTCACAGTGGTAATACCGTCTTTGTGTCCCCTCACAGAAGTTATTCACTTTCTGTGCCCCCTTCACATTAGAAATGCACTCTGGGCCCCCTTCACAGTAGTAATGCCCATTGTGCCGCCTTCATAGTAGTAATGACCACTGTGCCCCCCTCACAGTAGTTATGCCATCTGTGCCCCTTCACAGTAGTAATGCCCATTGTGCCCTCTTCATAGTAATAATGCCTATTGTGCCCCCTTCATAGTAGTAATGTCCACTGTGCTCCTTTCACAGTAGTTAAGCCCTCTGTGCCCCTTCAAGGTAGTAATGCCCTCTGTGCCTCCTTTATAGTCGCAATGCCCTCTGTGCCCCCTTTATAGTAGTAATGCCCTCTGTGCCCCCTTTGTAGTAATAATGCCGTCTGTGCCCCCTTTATAGTATAAATGCTCTCTATGCCCCTTTATGGTAGTAATGCCCTATGTGCCCCCTTTGTAGTAATAATGCCCAATCCTCTGTGCCCCCTTTGTAGTTGTAATACCCTCTGTTCCCCGTTATAGTAGTAAAGCCCTCTGTGCCCCCTTTATAGTAGTAATGCCCATTGTGCCCCCTTTATAGTAGTAATGCCCTTTTTGCCTCCTTTATTGTAACAATGCCTTCTGTGCCCCCTTTATAGTAGTTATGCCCTCTCTGTGCCCCCTTCACAGTAGTGATGCCCCCTCTGTGTCCCCTTCACATTAGAAATGCAGTCTGGGCCCCCTTCACAGTAGTAATGCCCATTGTGCCCCCTTCATAGTAGTAATGACCACTGCGCCCCCTCACAGTAGATATGCCCACTGTCCCCCCTTCACAGTAGTAATGCCCATTGTGCCCTCTTCATAGTAATAATGCCTATTATGCCCCCTTCATAGTAGTAATGCCCTCTGTGCCCCTTTCACAGTAGATAAGCCCTCTTTGCCCCCTTCAAAGTAGTAATGCCCTCTGTTCCCCTTTATAGTAGTAAAGCCCTCTGTGCCCCCTTTATAGTAGTAATGCCCATTGTGCCCCCTTTATAGTAGTACAGTCATGGCCAAAAGTTTTGAGAATGATACAAATATTAATTTTTACAAAGTCTACTGCTTCAGTTTTTATAATGGCAATTTGCATATACTCCAGAATGTTATAAAGAGTGATCAGCTTAACAGCAATTACTTGCAAAGTCAATATTTGCCTAGAAAATGAACTTTATCCCCCAAAACACATTTCAACATCATTGCAGCCCTGCCTTAAAAGGACCAGCTAACATCGTTTCAGTGATTGCTCCATTAACACAGGTGTGGGTGTTGATGAGGACAGGGCTGGAGATCAATCTGTCATGATTAAGTAAGAATGACACCACTGGACACTTTAAAAGGAGGCTGGTGCTTGGCATCATTGTTTCTCTTCTGTTAACCATGGTTATCTCTAAAGAAACACGTGCAGTCATCATTGCACTGCACAAAAATGGCCTAACAGGGAAGAGTATCGCAGCTAGAAACATTGCACCTCAGTCAACAATCTATCGCATCATCAAGAACTTCAAGGAGAGAGGTTCCATTGTTGCCAAAAAGGCTCCAGGGCGCCCAAGAAAGACCAGCAAGCGCCAGGACCGTCTCTTAAAAGTGTTTCAGCTGCAGGATCGGGCTACCAGCAGTGCAGAGCTTGCTCAGGAATGGCAGCAGGCAGGTGTGAGTGCATCTGCACACACAGTGAGGCGGAGACTCTTGGAGCAAGGCCTGGTCTCAAGGAGGGCAGCAAAGAAGCCACTTCTCTCCAGAAAAAACATCAGGGACAGACTGATATTCTGCAAAAGGTACAGGGAGTGGGCTGCTGAGGACTGGGGTAAAGTCATTTTCTCTGATGAATCCCCTTTTTGATTGTTTGGGACATCTGGAAAACAGCTTATTCAGAGAAGACGAGGTGAGCGCTACCACCAGTCTTGTCTCATGCCAACTGTAAAGCATCCTGAAACCATTCATGTTTGGGGTTGCTTCTCAGCCAAGGGAATCGGCTCTCTCACAGTCTTGCCTAAAAACACAGCCATGAATAAAGAATGGTACCAGAATTTCCTCCGAGAGCAACTTCTCCCAACTGTCCAAGAGCAATGCCTGGCGATCAACAATGCCTTTTCCAGCATGATGGAGCACCTTGCCATAAAGCAAAGGTGATAACTAAATGGCTCAGGGAACAAAACATAGAGATTTTGGGTCCATGGCCTGGAAACTCCCCAGATCTTAATCCCATTGAGAATTTGTGGTCAATCATCAAGAGACGGGTGGACAAACAAAAACCTACAAATTCTGACAAAATGCAAGCATTGATTGTGCAAGAATGGACTGCTATCAGTCATTATTTGGTCCAGAAGTTGATTGAGAGCATGCCAGGGAGAATTGCAGAGGTCCTGAAGAAGAAGAAGGGTCAACACTGCAAATATTGACTTGCTGCATTAACTCATTCTAACTGTCAATATAAGCTTTTGTTACTCATAATATGATTGCAATTATATTTCTGTATGTGATAAAAACATCTGACAAACACACATAAAAACCAGAGGGCAGCAGATCATGTGAAAATATAATATTTGTGTCATTCTCAAAACTTTTGGCCATGACTGTAATGCCCTCTGTGCCTCCTTTATAGTAGCAATGCCTTCTGTGCCCCCTTTATAGAAGTACTGTCCTCTGTGCCCAATTTGTAGTAATAATGCCCTATGTGCTCCCTTTGTAGTAATAATGCCCTCTCCTCTGTCCCCCCTTTGTAGTAGTAATGCCCTCTGTTCCCCTTTATAGTAGTAAAGCCCTCTCTGCCCCCTTTATAGTAATAATGCCCATTGTGTCCCCTTTATTGTAGTAATTCCCTTTGTGCCTCCTTTATAATAGTAATGCTCTCTATGCCCCCTTTATTGTAGTAATGCCTTCTGTTCCCCCTTTATTGTAGTAATGCCCTCTGTGCTCCCTTTATGGTAGCAATGCCCTCTGTGCCCCCTTTATAGTAGCAATGCTTTCTATGCCCCTTTATAGTAGTAATGCCCTCTGTGCCCCTTTATAGTTGTAATTCCCTCTGTGCCACCTTTATGGTAGTAATGGCCTCTATGCCCCCTCTATGGTAGTAATGCCCTCTGTGCCCCCTTTGTAGTAGTAATGACCTCTGCACCCCCTTTATGGCAGTAATGCCCTCTGTGCTCTCTTTGTGGTAGTAACCCCCTCTGTGCCCTCTTTGTAGTAGTAATGCCCTTTGTGCCCCTTTTGTAGTAGTAAAGCTTTCTTTTCCCCCTTTATGGTAGTAATGCCCCCTGTGCCCCTTTTGTAGTAGTAATGCCCTCTGTGCCCCCTTTGTAATAGTAAATGACCTCTCTGTGCCTACCTACTCACCTTGTCCCGTTCCTGAAGCTCTCATCCAGCTCTCCCTGCAGACACAGATCGCTCTGCAGCACTGTGTGGGAGGAGCTTAGGCAGATTCGTAGGCTTCAGGCTCCTCCCACACAGGCCAGCAGTGTGATTTGTATCTGCAGGGTGAATGGTGGAGCAGGTAGAAGTCTTCCTGCTTCACCATTCAGTGTGGGAGAGATGGAGCACAGGTACATGAGTTACAGGACCGCAGCTCCCAGTGATCCAGCAGTGAAAGCTTCCATCTGTATTGATGGAAGTGATCAATGCTTCTGGGCTCTAGCTCCACTTTGAGAGCGGGCACCTGGGGTGGACCGCCACTTCTAAAGGCAAGTCCACTTCTAAAACCAAGAGCTTCACTGAGTAAAGCTTCTGGATCATGATGGGCAATAGTGTTCTTTCAAATCTATGTCTGCTATGATGTCAATACCATAGGCACTGTGTACAGTAGGTTGTTTTTTTTAAGTGGGCATTTATACAGTAGCTTTCCCCATGGTACCCAGGATCTCCAGCAAAAACATACCCGATACAATGGTCACAAATACATTTTGACATAAAGAGGATTAATATAATATTTATACAGCCTCACAAGCCGTTACTGTAATCTTGGGAGAGAGAGAGATCGCATCACAAGTTGCAGCTTAGGCTACTTTCACGCTTCAAGAACGAAATGCATTCTGGTGCACTCCGTTCCGGTTTGACAATGAATGGAGATAAAACTGAAGCATTTTCCTCCGGTTTTGAGAGCCTGTGCTGCATCTCAAAACCTACAGTAAAAGGAAAACGCAGATGTGAAATTAGCCTTATACCGTCACACTTCTGTAAAATGAAGTGCACCATGTTGGGAACCAGGTTTGCCCATTGTGACCTGGTAAACAGGCTAACATCATAGCTCCAATGCAGAGAATATTGGGTAGCCGGTTGATAGCTTAATGACAGCACTGATGGTACCGGACAGTTATGAAGGCTTCCAGCAGCAGGGCCCAATAGGAATATCAAGGGGATGGGCAGGGGGTTGTCTGAAATGAAAGTTGAGTTGACCACGCCTTTACGTACTTATCTTAGCAAAGACTTGTAAATTTGTTACTTGCAAAGTAACGGAGGCCTTACATGAGCACTTCCGGATGCTCAATCTAGCTGTCATATCATCTGTAGACACGTGGGAACGAGAGTGTACTATTGTTCCAGTAGAGTCATGTACCATGTAAGAAGGGCAAATAGCTTTTTTAAAAAACATCCTCTTGCTTTGAAAAGGCTATCCGTTTGATATCTTCCAGTATTATCTGATCAATTCTATGAGAACGTTTATTGCACGTGAACATGGTTTGGATTCCATATAAAATTCTACCTAAAAAAACTGCAGAGTCAATCTTAAATATCATTAATGTATAACTGTTGGCTGAATCATCAGCCATCTTTCTGTACTGTACCTCCTTCACTATCATGCTGCATCAACTTGATGAAATTCATGTGTTATTTCTACAGAAGGAGGGAGATCAGAGTCCACAGTCGGTAGTAGTCAGCAGACTGTACTTCACACCAGCAGCAACCTCACATGCACTGGCACTGGGAAGTCAGTACAAACAAATAGGCAAATAGATACCCAGCAGCCAGTGAGTCCACAGTAAAATCTCACAGCTTTATTATGAATGATTAAATTCCATGACACAAGTACCATACACATTACGGGTTTATGTAAACAGCTGTGTCATGGGTTTTAATCATTCATAATAAAGCTTCAAGATTTTACAGTGGACTTACGAGCTGCTGGATATTTGTTTGCCTGTTTGGATCTCAGTGTCTGAAGGTTATAAAAATCCAACCTTTCCAATCCATTGCACTGAGCAGGGGTGAGGAACCTTTTTTTGCTGCCGAGGGCCATTTGAATATTTATATCACTGATTGCGGGCCATACAAAATTCGCAACTTAAAAATTTGACTGCTATATTTCGTCCAACATATCATTGACTTAGGGGTAAGTTACAGAAATTGTGCTTCTGTTGAAAAAAATTCAGAGCGCTGTATTCTTGCAGCCCAAAATGGCACCTGTACTATATATATTATATATATTGCTGGCACCATTTTGGCAAAATATATAGCAGTGTAATTTTTAAGTTGAGAATATTATATATTTAGTTCTTAATTTTTATTAATGACAGCCAAGCTCATCCCAGAGAGGGGTTCACCCTGCACTATCTTCAGATCAGACCCCCATAATGGAAGCGGTCATTAGCATTCAGATTATATGCTCTGGCAGGGAGCCGTGGGTCACATGAAATGGGTTCCGTGGGCTGGAGGTTCCCCACCCCTGCCATAAACCTTCTGGTGGTGTGTAGTCTTCCACCTTCCAATGTGTAACTCCAATGAAGGGCCTTCAATTTCTCTGTGCCCACCATATGTCTAAGGTTGATAAGTTTCAGACTCACTCTCAGTTGAATGATTTGGTGGTGTAGATATTACCTAAGGTTGACTAAAGGAATGTTTATATACAATAAAATAAAAGTAAAGGACCATATCATTATCCTTAGGTTGACAAGAACTTGGCAGAAAATGGAGTAAAGGTGGCCCTGGAAGTTGGGTATCGTCACATTGACTGCGCTTTCATTTACGGGAATGAGGTTGAGGTTGGGCGAGCTATAAATGAGAAGATTTCAGATGGAACGGTGAAGAGAGAAGACATATTCTACACTGGGAAGGTAATGAAAAATGTCAACATACAAAAAAATATATATTTTCTGACAACCATTGAAACTCCTTAATACAGTGCCCATATGGGTTGTCAGCTGGCTTTCCTTAAAACTGAAATGGCCTGAAAATCTCAATGGTTAGGTTAAACATAAATGGTTATATTTTGAATATATTACTAGTACATATCAATGATATAAATGCATTAAACTTTACAACGTATCTCATTGTGGGGAAGGTGGCACATTGGTCATCTTCCAGAAACCTGCAGAAACCTCCTCCATCCTCAAAAAAATGATATGGAGTAACACAATAAGTAGGGAAGGGGGGTGGGAGGGTTGTAGAACTGCAGCGTCTCAATGTTTTAGTGAAACAACCCAAGGAGAGAGCTACTGTATAAGCATTGTCTTACTTGTTCTCTTTCAGCTCTGGTCCTCTTTCCATGCTCCAGATAGAGTTCGTCCAGCTCTTGAGAAATCTCTAAAAGATCTTCAGCTGGATTACATAGATTTATTTATCATCCATAGTCCCATTGAAGTCAAGGTATGTTACCAGGGAAAGGAGTCCAGACAGAATAATAGAACTAAGTACTGTACCATATTTCATCTAGTACAAAGTTATTTAATTCAAAGGTGTACAGAGGAAGATTGCACCACCACTATGGGTCATGCAGGTGGCACTTGAAGTCTTTTTTTTTTTACAGTTATATAGCGCTAACATATTCTGCAGCACTTTACAGACATCATCATCACCCTGTCCCCAATGGGGCTCACAATCTAAGTTCCTTCTCAGTATGTCTTTGGAGTGGGGGAGGAAACCAAAGTACCCTGAGGAAACCCACACAAACACAGGGAGAACATACAAACTCCATGCAGATGTTGTCCTTGGTCGGATTTGAATCTAGTACCCCAGCACTGCAAAGCACCAGTGCTAACCACTGAGCCATCGTGCTACTCTACAGCCCTTACTAGTTGTTGAAAAAGCTATGAACAAGCTAGCCCTTGTTGAAAATCTATAATTAGCTATGCATAGCTATACCCACAGCCTAGCACCACACAACATGTGACAACTTTGGTTTCCTTGGTGTGATTACCACATATACGTTATTTTAGGATATCTCTACTGATGAATTCCTTTAATTCACCTTAATGGGATCATAAATGTTGAGGGTTTTCGGAAGTGCTTGATTTTTAGATCTTCTATATTAAGGAACAAGTATTTAATTCTAAATCTGTCTTACTGTATCTTCACATCAACAGGTCGCCGCTACTGTTTTCTCTTGAAGCATTGGTGGGGCATGGGCCCCCACGGCTAGGAGTCTGGTTGTCTGTTTTGTAAATTTGCTTTTTACCATGAAGTCCAAAATTGCTGAATAATGTTATAGTAGTTAGAGCTCTATTCATCTGGTATACAGCTCCGATTTGAGTGTCTAGCCATAGATATAAATGAAAATAATCTGCTGGACTCTAGTCACCACTAGGTGGAGCTTAGGAGTTTACTGCTTTATTCAGTTTAATGCTTCAACAGTATGCAGTATTATTTTCACCGTCTACACTGAACTTTGTATTATACTGGAAAGTAAACTGAGTTCTGGTTGACAATAATTTCTGTGTAAATGTTATTTCAGCCAGGAGATGATCCTTTCCCCGTGGATGAAAACGGAAAATTAATTTATCACAACACAGACATTCGGGACACTTGGAAGGTGCAGTATTCAGTATATTTACTCTTCTGTGGCCAGGATATTAGGGGAGTAGCAGCATGGTCATACAATTATATCTATTCTTGCACATTTTTTAGGCTCTGGAGGAGTGTAAAGATGCCGGGTTGGTTCGATCCATAGGAGTTTCCAATTTCAATAAGAGCCAGCTAGAGCTAATCCTGAACAATCCAGAACTAAAGTACAAACCAGTCTGCAACCAGGTAACTGACGTGACTTATATCGGGTGGACTTTGTTTTCCTGATTACTGTAGAGCTCAAAATATTTTGCATAGACTCATAGATAAAAGAAAAAAAATGTAGATACCTGAAGCCATCACTGAATAGAAATTAGGATCTAAGTGCATAAAATCTAAGGGAGTTTAATTGGAAGTTTTTTGTTTTTTTAAAGTGGGACCTGAAGTTGTTTAAAATAACAAAGAATTGGCAATCATGCTCTGTCATTGCTGTTACTCCACTGTCCCATTCCCTGCTGCTATGCACTCCCAGTCTCAGCTTAAGACAGCTTCAAATGCTAAGGAAGGCACACGCATCCCCAAGTGGCCAGTGATTGCCACTTAGGGATATACTGTATCTGAGGCCAGTAAGGCCCCATTCACACGTCCGTTTTTTTTTATCCGCATCCGTTTCCGCATTTGCGGACAATTATGTGGATAGGATGCGGATCCGTTCATTTCAACGGGGACTGCACTTCCGTTCCGCGGCTCCCGAAAAAAATAGAACATGTCCTATTCTTGTCCGAATACACGGACAAGAAAAGGCATTTCTATTATGTGTGTTACGCAAATTGCGGAATGCACATTGCCGATGTCCGTGTTTTGCGGATCCGCAAACTGCGGATCCGTAAAATACGGACGTGTGAATGGAGCCTAAATGGCTGCAGGGGCGCACAGTCAGAAGTTAGAACCTTACAGGTCAGGGACTGGAAGTAATGATAAGCACAGCCTCGGTGATGATGGAGAGAGCAGGGAGCAGGTTAGTGCATTTCTTAGTTTAGGTAGAATGCAGTTGTGGGACAAATGAAAAATGGTTGTAGGACTGAAAAACCCCTTTAAAGGGCTTCTGACACCAGAATCATTGTAGTGAAACAGGCTGACCTGCGACCTGTGCAGATTAGCAGACGCTAGCAGTGTTGGTCTCATACCCATCTGTGGCTTTATTTCTGAGAAAATGAACTTTTAATATATGCAAATGAGCCTCTAGTTGCAACGGGGGCATTGCCATTACACCTAGAGGCTCGGTTTTCCCTGCTGCTGTCACACCTGGCGCTGAATTCTTCTAGGCTTGCTTCTTTGCCATGTACCCGCCAAAGTGCAGGGGGCGCGGAGCAGCATAGAAAATGGAGCCTCTAGGAGCAACAGCAACACCCCTGTTGCTCCTACAGGCTCATTTGCGTATATTAAAAGTTCAGTTTTCTCAGAAATAAAGCCACAGATGGGGATGGGACCAAGACTGCTAGCACATGTCACAGGTCAGCCTGTTTCACTACAATGATTCCCGTGACTCAAGGTTACGTTTAGGATTAGGGGTGATGGTAAGGTTTTGGGGCTGATTGTAAATTTAGTTGTTTCTGAATCATCTTAACCTGTCATTTTCTTCTTTTTTTAAAGGTGGAATGTCACATTTACCTAAATCAAAGTAAACTTCTGGAGTTCCTCAAGTCACATGGTATTGTGCTGGTGGCATACAGTGTACTGGGCTCAAGCAGGGATGAGAAATGGTAAGATGTAGAGCATCCTGATTGATTGCTGCAAAACAGAATTTCCTCGTGCTTCATGGTAGCAAATCAATTTTTCCTAAAATGTTGTCTGAAAACAAAAAAGATATTCCCCTCATCCACTTGATTGCACAGAGGCCATCTGCTCCCATCTTGATTGAAGAAAACCTGCTAAAGGACCTGCGTGAAGACATTAACATACAGGTCCTCTGGCGGGTCATCTTCAATCTAGACAGGAGAGGATGGCCTCTCTGTGATCAACTGGATGAGGGGAGTATAATGTATTTTTTATTTACCTTCTGAGCAACTGATTATAAGCCTCAGATGCCACTATCAGCATTGAATGTTGCATCTGAAGGGTTAAATGATGGGGGGGGGGGGCATGCCCTCTCCATACAATGAAAAGCGATTCATGACAAACTAATTTGTTATGAATCGAATTTCTTGACAAAGTTCAACTTTGCTGTTAAATAGAATTTTTCAAGACTTCACTCATCAGTAGTCCTAATATATTGTATAGCGCCTCCAGACAACTTTGCGCTGGTCAATGACCATAAATTAATGCGGCACACTATATTTCCCCATACAGAAATGTGCCCATTCCCTTTTCCAAAGTACCAATAATAATGGGAACCAAAGTTTTGTTATGTGAATTACTGTGCCACCACATAAACATATAATGTCTCACAGGATAGACCAGAATTCTCCTGTTCTATTAGAAGATCCAGTGCTAAATGCTGTAGCTGAAAAGCTTGGCCGGACCCCTGCCCAAGTGGCAATGAGGTACCTGCTGCAAAGGGGCATTGTTGTCCTAGCAAAGAGCTTCACCCCAGCCAGGATCAAGCAGAACTTTCAGGTGAGTCGACATCTGCCTTCATTGTGACACTCAAAAACAAGGACCTCCAAAAAAAAAAGGAGGAACATCGTGAGCCTTGAAGATGTTATTAATACTGTAGACATAGCAGCCTAGCTGGTTGTTCAGCTTCAGGAGGCACCAGCTCCAGCTTAGCTACATTGTCCGATATGTACCTTATTCTTCATCAGAAGCTCCACCCCTATGCTTTACACTGTAGCCCTGCTTGTTTAGACTTTAAATACAATAAATTCTACACATATTTCAGGTTTTTGACTTCCTGTTAAGCGATGAAGAAATGAAGACTCTCGACGGAATAAACAAAAATATGCGTTATATAAGTACTCCCCAGTAAGTATCATGGAAAATCATTAAATTGAAGCAGGTGGAGAAGATTTAGTTACAGTACCTCACTGAGCTTTCTATATCTATACCCCAGGAGTTCAGGATTCCACCTTACCCCCTATTAACATATGTAGACTGTACATATGCTGTAAATATACGTATGGGTTACATGCATGGCTATTAGTGAGGTGGCGGATGGCAATGATTTGATTCATTTGGGACATTATCTTGCCAAAGATGGAGATCAAGTGAAACTCTGCCCTTGATTAGCTTTGGCACTCTTTGGTTAACTTTTTGAGTTCCCAGAGAAGAAAATAAGGCTTCAGTTGACATCCATTCTTCTAATTACAGTATGTGTTTTGCATAAATTTTTAAACGCTGGTGTCCTGTGAGTGAATAAGCTGAGGGATCGATTGCCTCTTAAAGGGAATCTATCACAAAAACCTGTTCTATATTTTATTTATGCTAAAAAAATCTATTATATATTTGTAAGAAATAATAAATAAATAAATAAAAATTCCAATGTGTGAAATATTATAAATAAATATTAGATTTTACCATATTTACCATCTTTGGTCACCAGGGGGAGCTCTGCTGGCCAAATGAGGCTTTGAGCAACCTGTAAGTAGGCATGCTGCAAAAAAGTGGGTGGTACCAATGACATCACCAATTCACACCTTCAGCGGTGACATCACTGCTTCAGCAAGATAAGATGAGACAATGGCTTCATTACAAAAACACAGATCTCTGCTCCTCAGTCTCCTCCCCCACTGGTCACATGGCCGATTACATCACTAAGGTCCTACAGCCCCAAGAACCTCCATCTACTCTGTTTCTGAGTCCCCAGCAGCAAGGAGGGAGGACCTGGCTGTGTGTTACTGGTGTCATCACAGGGGCGGGCTCACATCTTCCATTCATTCTCTATAGGGTCAGCAGCGACTGAGGAAGCCTATGTACATGCCTGAGGTGCCATTGTGTTGTAAATCCAGACTGTCACACTTTACTTCCAACATGGCAGCCCCCAAAAAAAACATTTACACAATTTGAAAAATACATTATGTTAAAACCTGCTTTTGTTATGTTGTAAAACATATCAAAAATTTTTTCTTCGCAATAGTGTCCCTTTAAACAACCCCTGCAGCCCATCTCACTGCAGGAAGCAGCAGGAGATTTTGTTTATGTTTACGGGTAATATACTGTATAGGTACAAAAAAAAGATCGCTCTGTCAAATGTACTACACCTTTATTAAAAGTTAATACCCACCATTCTGTGCTGATACATTTAGTAATATATCTGTATAGGGGAGTTCTGGTTTTCAGCGTTTTAAATATTGATGACCTATCCTCTGGATAGGTTAGTGAGGGAAGTAGTTTACTGCTGAGCTTCTTCCCAAAGAAGTTGCCTGTATATTTCAACCCTTGGCAATCTGGTTTCTAATGAGTCTTTTCTATTCTGCAGATGGCAAGATCATCCCAAATACCCCTTCCATGATGAATATTAAAAGAATACAGGCACATTTTTTATGCAAGAAGCCGTGGACCTTGCATCAGATTGTTCTTCATGGGAAGCCACAATATGTTACATAGTAGTAAATTAATAAAAAAAATACAGATTATTTTGTATAATCTCTAATGGACTTTTCTTGTTTAGAAATTATGGAATCTATTTAGGTCCATGTAATCACAAAGTTGACACAGAGCATAAAGTATTGCAGAAGTGCACTACACACTAATTCTGCATCGACATGAGTGAAAGGTTCAAGGGGTTGTCCAGAATTTTTATATTGATAGCCTATGCTCAAGGTAGGCCATCCATATCAGACTGGCTAATGTTGGACAACTCACACCCCAGCTGATCAACTTTTATCTTGTAGCTCCAGTGCTGGGACTACATAGCTCTGTCTATTGAGCAGTGGATAGAGCTGGTAAGTACACCCTGTTCCTATTAAAGGGAATGTAGTTACCTGCTCCATCCATAAAAGAGTGGACAGGGCTGTGTATGGTAGGCCCTGTGCTAACTTCTCAAGGTGTTGACCCCTACCAATCTGATATTGATGGCCTATACTGGTGTAAATGATAGATAAACTCTACACCAACTATTGCAGCGACCGGGCCACAGGGGCAATATGTGAGTTATGGTGGGCCGATGGGGGTTGTAGTAGTTTATTGACAGTTCTGTAGAGCTCCCTTGGTCGACATGCAGTGAATGGAAGGACAGCACCAGTTCCTTCGGGGCATACTCTGTTGTCCAGGGAGTTCTGCCAGAGGGTTGTTGAGGTGCCCTTGGTGGTGTGGTTTTTAAGGTGCCGTGGAGGCAGGGTACTTGTTGTTTGTGACGCCAGCACCGTTAAGTGCAAATAGCTGATAAGTTCGTACAATAAGGAGACCAGTTCTCTTAACAAATTTCCAGTACTTTACTGAAGCTGATCCATAGGTCATCAAAGTGCGCAAAAGTAATTTACAGCAAGGCAGCTTCTACAATGGCTCAGGTTAGTTCCCAAAAGTTGCATAAGGGGTTGTTTTTCCTCTATAGCAATCAATCAATCAATCAATCAATCAATCAATCAATCCCTTGTTTTTCCAGGCTGGAGGGATGAACTATCTCTGCTGTACTGCATAGTCATATACTTCGATATCATCTCCAGGAATACTATTTCCTGACAGGTGGCTTTTCTGTCTTTGGTTATGGTGGGCAGCTGGTAGTTTAGAATGTCTCCACCAGATGCACAGGCGGCTAGAGCCTGATAAACGACAATTTCCTTCCTTTGCCAATATTCTCGCTCCCTCTCTGTGTTGCATGGATCTGCTGTAATCTTTCCCTTCTATAGGCTGGTACATGGCACCATCTCTGGAGTTTAGAGAACTCTGAGGTGCAGCTTTTCCCCAGACATCACACTCTCCTCCTTCTCAGAGAGCATGACGGAGTCAGCCCTGGGAGGGTTGTTAGAACCAGCCTCTCCCTATGCAACTTTATGGGAACTCAGGCACAAGCGCATTTTCATGAAACACAATCACAACAGTAAGCAGTGTGTTTCAGGACACTGCACTATGTAATGAAATCTATGAAAACTCAGACGTATGGACTGAAGGACAGAGCACTTAATTTATGAAGAGGCATGCACAAGAAAGAGCACATACTCAGCTCAGAGGTTATCAAGATCACATAGCAAATGCCCAATGTGTTTGGAAATCCCCCAACTATCATGAGAGGGTTGGCAACCACAAGCTATTGGTTTTAGTGCATTGTTTCTGGGGTAATATTTGATGCTCGACATATTCTTTTGCAACATTGACCCATCAGGACTCCATGTGCTGTTATACAGGGGTCCTGTACACACGAGGGTTAAGCTGCCATGTGCTTATATTTTATAAGACAAACTGCAGCCAGTAATATGGGATCATTGAAGCAATTAATGAAAAAAAAAATCTTTGCTGGGAAAATAATCTGGAAAATTACCAGTAACAATTCTGAGAAACCAAAAACAACAAAAACACATATTTCAAATTCCTCACTTATCAGTCAGCAGTTTATACAGACGAGAATGCAGGAAACAAAGGGGTAAAACATGGAGGAGCAGAGACTCATAATAGGCAGATTGTAGTGAGCAGAACAAATTCTGTGCTGCTACTGAGTGACCAAGGGGAGACCTTCACATCTACAAGACATCATGGCAGTCAATGTTAGACTGGGGTTCACCAAAGGAAATTATTCTCATGGTCCAACCCTATATCAAAGTTTAGCAGGTTATAAATCAAAGATATACACATGTAACAGCAAGTGATTGGCTCCAAAGGTAGCCAGATGCTTTTTCTTCTTACAGATCTTTGGTAGGCCCATTGCGGTATCAGAGCCTGGGCCTACCGGAGGGTCCTCTGGTAGGCCAGTCTGACCATGATGGCAGCGACATATGCTGCTCTGTGGGCGTCTAACATTCACCTTACAGTTTCCTTTCCATTGCATCTGTCCTCCTGTTCTGTAGCTCTCCCCTATCTCGGAAGGACCTATAAACATGGTTCATCCCGATTCATGACTAGAATTCCAGATCAGTGAAACTGACACTCCCTGAGGAAGCAACTGTGCGAAACGTACGTTGGGGTGACAAGACGCGGATCCACTGGTTGGTAGATAGTATTCTGTTCATTTACTTTTATGGTTTTGTGTTCATCTGGATCTGTGGTGCTGTGTTGGTACCGGGATCCATGTGGCTTATATTACATTGTTTGTATGCTCTTGCACTGTGCACTTTACTGTTTATAACAATGTGGCTTAACACCGTGTTATGGATTCAATCTTTTTGATACCAGTGTTTCTGCTTTATTTATGCGATTCCCGCTGTTGAACATTTTTAATATTTTATGTGTATCTGTGTAACATGTTTATAATAAAGATCATGTCATTGCTTTAGCTATAAGCGGTGTTGAGACTTTTTTGTATTATTGTAGGTTTTGTGATTTGTCTCTCAACACACCATTTTGGTGTTCTTCTGACACTTACCTGTGTAGAACAGCAAGAAACACCACAAGAGTGAATTAAATTAGAATAATGAAACTACAGATGCATAAAACACTAGTGGTCAAGTGTTTTAGAACACCCCAATTTTTCAGTTTTTATTGATATTTGCACAATTTAATGTGTCAAATGTACTTTGAAATTAAAGCATAGAACAAATAAATCATGGAATAATTGTGCGACAAAACGGAGTATACTTTTTTTGACTCTTGCAGATATAACAGCTGAACACCATTGATGCATTCTTTGTATAGTGGAATTCAGATATTGTTCTTTCTGACAATGTTGCAGAAGTTCCCCCAAATGTAATGCACTAGTAGCTTGCTTTGCTTTCACCCTTCTGTCTAGTTCATCCCAAACAAGCTCAATGGGGTTTAGGTCAGGAAACTGTGCAGGCGATTAAATTCTTTGAAGCCTACTGCCTTACCTACTCTTGTCTTGTAGATATTTCTGACATAACTGAAAAGTATGCTTTGGGACATTGAATTGCTGTAATATGAACCCCTGACCAACTAGGCATACCGTAGACCAAAGAGCACTGCATCGAGCTTCAAAATGCCATTGTAGCCCTCTTTGTCCGATGTGCCAACTCATTATTTGCTGGACTTCAACTTTGTCTTGTCAAGAATAACTAAATATTGGGGGGCGTGGTCTGGACGCAGAGGAGAGAAGACGCACCGGCCGTAGCTCTGCAGGCCAACTTTTAATCATTTGCCATCCGCGGCCTCTACGGGGCATCCGGACGCTCCTTAGGCCTCTTCTGGATCCCTGATAGTCAGGGAATCGCCTGAGGGGAGTTATTTTGCCCAGGGTTGCCGAAACGCCCTGCGGCCTGCAGCAAATAAGACACTCCGGGCTTTCCAGAGTAGCCGCGCCAACCGGAAGTGGCAGTGAGGCGCGGAGGCGCTCTGGGGAGCGCGACTTTCAGCAGCAAGTCCCTCGGTCTCCGACACCCCCTCCACCCATATCTTTACCAGCGCCACGAGGATTCATCTTCGGGGGGCACACTGAGGGACCTCCTCGCCACAACACCTGGGCGCCATCTTGCAGCACCATCCTGACGGCGGGTGGCAATACCTGAACCCCCCCCCGTGGAGAGATCTGCGCAGAGGACTGCGGTCAGGGGTGAGTTGAGGGGGCGATTCCCCCCCCCCTCACAGAACCACCTATTGGCCCCCACCTCTATCACCGCTCCTGAAAGGCCACATTATTGTTCTCTCTAGAGGGGCCCCACTGCCACCAGCTTCATTGTGGTTCTACACGCCTGCAGCTTATCAATAAGTCCTTTCATATATACACTATTGTAAGGACTGCCGCATTGCATTCTCTCTGACAACTCAAAGGGGCTTATTACCTTCACCGAAGTGGCCAGAAATTTAATGCCATAACTGTCCGCTGTATTGCAGAAGCACCGTCTCTTCCACTATCACCTGGCCAATCACAGCTATGGTGCTTCTGATGTCTAGCTAACTCTAACAAAATCAACTCTGTCCGCGGCATGATGTTTATTAGAGGTGGCTTCACGTTTTTCTGAATCCCCTGCTTCACCTATGTTTTGAATACGCATTTATTATACCAGCTGGAACGAGGTATGCCTTCAAGGTCACAAAAGAAGAAACCGCAGGGCTTTTCATCATCCTGCCAGACCCTCCCAGAGCTTTTTCGTACACAACAACCATCTAGCATGGAGCGACCCGACTCGCCCACAGGTAGTGCAAGTTCGCTACTACCCTCTGAGCCTGAGCGTGCTGTTACACCTCCTGCTCCGGTCTTTGACCCAACCGAACTGTACAATAATATCAAATCGCTTTTCACTACTGAACTCTCTAAAGCAGTTGCAGACTTCACCAGGCAAATAACTGACCTGGGTACTAGGGTCTCTGACTTAGAAGAAAAGATGGATGATGTGGCAGACGCTATGGAGGTTGACTGTACTCGCCTGGATGACCATACACAGAGGCTCGAGGCGTTGGAATATAAGTTGGAAGATCTAGAAAACCGTAATCGGAGAGCCAACATCAGAATTAGAGGCATGCCTGAATCCATTACAGCCCTACAACCTGCTGTGCTCAATTTATTTCAGGCCTTACTACCTCAGATGGACTCTACTTTATTCAGAATGGATCGAGTACATAGGGCTCTGGGTCGCCCGAGGAATCCCAATGTTCCTAGAGACATTATACTCAAGCTTCACTATCCAGAAATGCGCGACCAACTCCTACAAGCTGCCCGCAATCTTCAGGCTCTTCCTGGGGTAGACTCATCTGTGGAGCTGTATGCTGACCTAGCCCCAGTCACGCTAGAAAAAAGAAGATCTATGAGACCTGTCACTATGGCCCTTCAGAGAGCCCAAATTCGCTACAGATGGGGTTTCCCATTCCACGTTGCTTGTAGAATAAATGACCGCAACTATACAATTAAGGATTTGTCGGAAGGTTACGAGATTCTGCAAAGAGAGGACATTCCATTCGACAGACCTGCTGCGTCGGCTCCTCTGCCTCGACGACCTGTAAGAGCCTGGCAACCACGTCGCCCCCCACCGCCTGCCTTGCCGGAACCGCCTAGACGCTCTCCGGACCCGACCTGAGTTTGCGATCATCAAGACCTCTTATCTCTACAGTAACCCCTATGCCTGGAACTGAGCTCTGGTGTGACAGTATGTTTAAAGTTGACAGTTTTCATTGTTCATGCCTAGTTCTTTGTCTGAGCCCCTCAGGCTTAACTCACCTTTCTTGTTTTGTACATTACTACTTGACTTTGTTGCGCTTCTCCCCAACTCTGTCGGTAACCGGAGTTGAGATAGGCGATTTCTTTGCGCCCGACTTGGTGGTGCTGGCAAGATGGGGAGACGTGTAGTACTATACCTCTGCACTCCATGACTGGTATCTTATAGGTCCCAGACATTGAACTAGTGGAGACTCCAATGTACTAATAGATGTGGTGGCGCCTCCCTGTGGAGTTCTGCGGCCGCTGGCTGCGATAGGCGATCTCTTTTCGCCCGGCCTGCGGAGGTGGATCGGGGTGTTGGGGACGCGCTGCCACATAGGTTATCATACCAATATGATCCAGGTATTATGTCATTTACTTCCTAACCCCATCCCTTGAAATGTACCTTGTTCCTCCAAATTGCACTGATACACTAATTGCTTCCTGCCCCTTTTCGTTCCCTCTTCCCTACCCCTCTATCATTGTTACCTTTTCCTGCTTAGCGATACATTGAGCTGATTGCCGCGGCGCGGTTGCTTAATGTGTTTTCTACGCTTTGTGCGTTTCAGGACGCGATGTCGGCATGTTTGGTCCGACACGTGGCTCCTGACTGTTACTGTTTCTATGGTTATTTACAGTCTGTTCATTCATGGTACTGACCTTCATGACTTGAACCTCAGTATTTCCGGTCGAACTCCCCTGGTCCTCCATTCTCTTTCCTTTCCCCCATCGTTATGCCCTGGATGTGATTTTTTACCCTTAGTCTTAGCGGTTTTTACCTACACTGGCCATGTGTAGGATAATCTCTCATAATGTTAGGGGGTTTAATTCACCTCAAAAACGTTGCAAAGCCTTCCTCCAGTATGATAGACTTAAACCAGACATTATCTGCATTCAGGAGTCGCATTTCACTCCGTCCTCCTGTCCTAGATATTTCCATAGCAGATATACTCTCCTGTCTCATGCGCCCTTCCCTTCTAAAAGTAGAGGTGTAGCTATTTTTGTCAGGAATTCTTTACCCTTTCATATAACATCCACCACCATAGATCCGGAGGGTAGATATATTATAATAGTAGGTTCCCTATACAACACGCCCATATGCCTGATTAACTCATACGCCCCTAATAATCAGCCTGCCTCTTTCTTTAAAACTATGGGGAAACTATTGGAACAACACCACTCCCTACCTCTTATCTGGTGTGGAGATTTCAATATGACCTTTAATGCTAAACTGGACAGGTCTTCCCCAATAGCTGATAAATTATCCTCCAAATCGAAGAATTCTATCAGGAAAATTATGCAGGGGTTAGGCATAGCGGATTGTTGGAGAGAACACAACGGGTCCGCCCGGGGATATACTTATTTCTCTCCTGTACATCACCATTACACTAGAATTGACTGGTTACTAGCTTCCACACAACTTCTACCGCGCCTTTTATATGCTAGACACATTCCCTGTGCCTGGTCGGATCATGATCTGGTGCAGGTGGACTTCAATCTGGACTCCCCATCTAGATGCCCTTTTACTTGGAGATTGAATGAATCATTACTTACAGACCCTTCTATTGTGGATCGTATTACCACAGCTCTTAGAGATTATTTCGCCATTAATGTGTCCTCAGATACTACGCCTGCTATCAACTGGGCCGCTCATAAAGCAGTCATTAGAGCGGTGATTGTGGCTGAGGCGTCTAGATTGAAGAAGGAACGCTCTAAAGTCCAGTCTGATTTGGAATCAAAATTGTCACTCCTGGAATTGGCTAATCAAAGGCTGCCCTCATTATACCTCACTAAAGCTATTAGAGACACGAAACTCCAGCTTGAGGCGGTTTTATTGCATCGCACTGAAAAAGCCTTGAGATGGACACAAGCCAAATTTTATAAAATGGCTAATAAACCTGACAAATTGTTAGCAGCTAAACTTAGATCCAGGCAGCGCTTCAATAATATCTATCAAATTACGGACGCAGGAGGGCGACTCACTTCTAACCCGAATACGATCTACCAGAGATTCCATACCTTTTATCAACAGTTATACTCGCCACCCTCCGACCCCCCCCTGGAAGAGACTGTCTCTTTCCTTGCCACTCTTCCCATTCCCACCTTACCCCAGTCTGATGCAGACTCTCTTAATCTTGATATTACGGAGGAAGAATTGGACTTGGCTATTGCGTCCCTTAAGTTGGGAAAATCGCTGGGTCCGGATGGGTTTTCTGCTATCTATTATAAGAAATTTAAGGAACTCTTAATCCCTCATCTCAAGAGTCTTTGTAACCATATCCTATGCCAAGGTACATTGCCTCCGGATATGCTTAGTGCTCTGCTTACAGTTATTCCTAAGCCCCATAAAGACCCCTTGTGCCCAACGAGTTATCGCCCCATCTCCCTACTCAATGTAGACATAAAGATATTCACTTCTATTTTGGCTAAGCGCCTTAACAGTTATCTTCCAGCCCTGATTCACTATGACCAGGTAGGCTTTATACCAGGCAGACAGGCCCCTGACAATGTTAGGAAGATCTGTAACATTATATAATGGGCTAATACGAAGTCTAGACCCCTTTCTTTGTTAGCCTTAGATATTGAAAAGGCTTTTGATAGCCTCTCTTGGAATTACCTCTATCAAGTCATGTCTGCCATGGGTATCTCGGGTAAATTTGTAAGTGCAATACAGGCTCTCTATACCGCCCCCACGGCTTTTTTAAAGTTGCCTACTGACAACCTGGCCCCGATCAATATTAGCCGAGGTACTCGACAGGGATGCCCCTTATCTCCCGCCTTGTTTGCCTTAGCAATCGAACCGCTAGCCATCATGATTCGCTCCAACCCAAATATAGCAGGAGTTCAAATTGGCACACGCGAATATAAAGTGAGCCTCTTCGCAGACGACATGCTCCTTACTATCACACGTCCCTTGACTACACTGCCTAATTTATTGAACTGTTTAGATTCTTTCAGTCGCTTTTCTGGTCTACGGATTAACGCTACAAAATCAGAGATCCTACACTACCATGTACCTGAATCAGTTAGAGACTTAATTTCTCTTAACTTTGGATTTACCCATAGGGATCAGTATTTACCGTACCTCGGGGTTAATATTCCTAAAACACTAGATTTGACTTTTAAATGGAACTACGCTAGGCTTATTCCTGCCCTCCTCCAAGATTTACATAATTGGAACTATCCTACTCTATCATGGATAGGCAGAATTCATACAGTTAAAATGGTCACATTACCGAGAATATTATACCTATTCCGGTCTCTTCCTACGCCTATAACGGGCTCCTCTTTAAAGACTTTGCAGACGGAAATTTTCCGTTTCATATGGGCTTATAAGAGACCGAGGATAGCTAGAAATATAATGCATCTACATAAGAGTGTGGGCGGTCTCTCAGTTCCTCATCTTTACAAATATTATCTTGCAGCCCGGTTATCACAGCTAGTTTCATTTAATGCTTCTTCTCATCCCCCACAATGGGTACACTTAGAGTCTGATTTACTACTACCTACCTCCCCAATAGCACTGATTTGGTTGCCTGACATTCCTTTGGGGATGATAGACCCTGCCGCAAAAATCCCCTACCTCATGCTTCAACTCTGGAGGAAGGCTAGATTTAAATATAAATTACAGAATCCTATATCTCCCTTGCTTCCATTGTTTAGAAACCCCCTATTCCCACCTGGTCTATCACCAACCGAGTTCATTTGGTGGAAACATACCAGACTACTTTGTGTTGGTGACTTCCTACTCCGTTCTCAACTCATGTCCAGGGCATACTTCCTATCTGCATTCTCTCCCCCACACTTAGAAAGCTTTAGAGTCTCCCAGGTTTTCCATTTCCTAACATCTCAAATCCCAGCCAACCATATAATAGTACATACACCATTTGAGAGACTCTGTAGATACAGGGCTTCAGAGAAGGGCTCTCTTTCTTTTATTTACTCGTTGTTAAATGCTCCACCCCCTAATTCCAAATTGGCATTTATGTATGGCTGGGAGGTTGACCTCGGAGAGACACTCTCCATGGAACAATGGCAAGACTGCTGTACTATGATTAGTAAGGGGAGCTGGCAGGTCACCTTAATGGAAACTTCTTTGAAGATTCTTCATAGGACCTATTTTGTACCGTCCAGGCTGAATGCTATCTATCCCACTGTCCCCCCCTATTGCTTTCGGGGATGCCAGTCTGTGGGGAATACCCTTCATATATGGTGGACTTGTCCAATCGTACGTCAGTTCTGGACTAACATCAAAAGAGGACTATATGAGGTTTTCAGGAAAGATTTACCCCTTTCAGCTCCTATATACTTACTTGGACTTAAGCCGCTAACCTTTACCTATACGGAGTATAAATTGCTTCAGTTCATCCTGATGTCAGCCAGGATTCACATAGCAGCTAAATGGCGTACCCCATCCCTTCGGATGTCATTAGTTATCCACAGAGTCAATACTATTGCGCTATATGAAAAGCTAAACGCTACGCTAAATGATACAACGCTATGCACAAATATGGAATCCCTGGCTGAACTGCTCTAACTCCCCCAATTTACAATACTATTTATCTCTATAGCCAGATAACCTGGTTTTTGGGAGACTACTTCACTTATTTCTATTTTTCACACCCCCACCCCTCCCCTTTTTCATTTCTTTCTTCCCCTCCCATCTTTTACCCTTGACCGGGGGAGTTCACCAGACTGTTTCTCACAATTCTACTGTGAAATGAGCCAGACAACTCTTGTTTAATGAACATTTTTATTGGTTTACGATTGTTTCATTTACACATTTCGTTACTTAACTCGTGTTCATCGTATGCGATTGTACCAGTTGGAGAAATGTATTTACATCGTTTATATGCCTTATTATTGTGAATGAGATTTCTCCTGTTTTGCAATTAACACAATAAATATATTTTGGAATTAAGAATAACTAAATATTGACTTGTTCTAAAACATTTGACCTGTAGCTTAGGAGGTTTAAAAAGCTGGGGGCACCTCTATGGGTACTACAATTGCTGCAGCTACTAATTCTCAGCCATTTGTCATGTAATTTGTCATGTTTTATTCGAATATACAGAATAATGTTGTACATTAGACATGAGGCCCTATGCTTAGGATAGGCCATCAATATTAAAAATACTGGAAAACCCTTAGTGCACTAAAGGCGGAGCTTCACTGTCAAGTGCTCTTTACATTGAGCCACTTCATAGCTCCTCCCCTCTACTCTGAGTGTCAACTGTAGCATCTACCGTAAAGATTACTGCATCTGGCACTCAGAGCAGGAGAGGGGCTGTAAAGCAGCTCAATGCAGTGAGCACTTCACTTCCTGAGCGCGTAAAAAGCAGAATTCTGCCCCAATAATAAAAGCTCCACAAAAGGTATGTTTCTACTGTTCATTCCAGCCCCAACCTAGTGCTGTCAGCAGTTTAGCAATTTCAAGACTAATTAAAAGGTTCCCTTTAAAATTTTTCATTGAATACTCTGTTGTGCAAAAAAATCAGGAAGCTTTTTGACAGATTCATTAATTTTACAAAATTTTGTAGTGCTGAATCCAAAATGACATTAAAACCGTTCTGGTTCCGGCGCTGGGATGCGAGCCACGGAGTAACTCGGCTCCGCTTCCCAACCTCCCTAATCCCGGCCACGCTCCGCTACAGCTGACAAAATAGGGAGTCCAGTACACCTAAGCTGACTCCCTGCAGCCCTGTTCATTCCGGTACATGGACCGGTATCTTCTGAGGAGTGGAAGGCAATCAATTCGGCATGGCAGAGGTGCGCCAGCAGAAAACATGCTAAGCAAGATGGCGGATTCCCGCCCAGCCTCCCCGACAGAAGTGAGGGAAAGTAGCCCGGACCACACATTGCAAGCGACGGACATAGTAGGTCCCAAACATATTGACTACAAGATACTTGCTATTGAGGTCGCTAAATACCTAGCACCTGACATCAGGGAAACGCTCTCAAAAACGCTCTCAGCCTCATTGCAGCAATTGCATGAAGCGGTGGCACAGCATGATTCCCGGTTAGATGAACTGGAACAACGGGTGGTCCATGTGGAGGAAGATGCGGCAAAAGCTAACCATCATGCTCAAGATTTGTACCGGCAAAATATTATCTTGAAAGATCAGTTGGAATACCTGGAGAACCGCTCTAGGCGGAACAACTTGAGGCTTTTAGGACTACCTGAATCTATTAGGCCTCAGGCCTTGAAGGACATCTGTGAAAGAACTTCCCGCTGCACTAGGCCTGGAGGGTATTCACAAAGTGGAAAGTGCGCATCGAATTGGTCCCCCTCCAATCACCAAATCCCAGCAAGATGGCGTACGTCCAGATTTAACACCCAGGCTGCGTCAAGCATTTCTGTGACAAGGAAGCCATATTACGGGCCTTCAGAATGAGAAAGGCGCCACTACACCTGAGAGGACATAGTATTCTGTTATTTGCTGATTATTCAGCCTCTGTCGCAAAGAAAAGGAGAGAATTTAGCAAGGTATGTTCGGTGTTATACAAAAAGCAGATCAGGTTTCAGCTACAGTATCCGGCGAACCTGTGAGTGACGCACAAGGATGGGTCTATTACCACCTACTATGACCCGAGAGCGGTGGAGGATTATCTGTTGGCGGTGCAGAAGAGACCCAACCAGACAGAGATGGAGGAGGACTCTCAAGATTATGACCGCCAGTATAGTTCTTCCAGAGACAAGGACTGGGACGCTGGAACTGCATCAGATAACAATGCCAGACCAATGTGGGAGACAACACCGAGAGGCCGTCGTTCACCCCGGCGCAGGAAGACGCCGGACGTTACCCGCTGAATTACCAAGTATATCCTTTTATTGTTAGACTAGTGTTTCTCAGATAGTTATGGGGCTATTTCTACATGTCTGAAGACTGCCTTATGTGGTTTTGTTACTGGACATCTGTATTTTTGTATACCTGGCTATTTCAATTGAATACATATGCACTATATGTGGACAACTAGGTGCCATTGAGGTATAGAAACAGCGCCTTTACAGCATTGTTTTGGGAGGAGGGATTGTAGCTCAGAAAAAAGGAAGTCAATGTCTATTATTCTGAAGCTGTTTGTTGGGAATATTGAATCGGGTTCTGGGTGGGGGGACGGGAGTTGGGGGGAATTGCCTTGTATAAATTTGTGGTGGTATGTCGGTATCCGGTTTCAGGGATCTTTTTCCCGGTCAAATAAGCATTTGTTTCCTAACCTAAGTTATGAAAATCCTGTCATGGAATGTTAAGGGGTTACGATCCCTGCAAAAAAGATGGATGGTGTTGAGGCATCTAAAGAAATTAAGCCCGGATATAGCCCTGTTACAGGAGACCCACCTGGCAGAGGCTGGTTTCGGACGGATGCAGAAGTTATGGGTGGGAAAGGTGATAGGAGCTCCGTCTGATAACAAACAGGCTGGGGTCCTTGTTCTATTGAGCAAAACATTTCAGTATCAGTTCCTAAACTACGCGGCTGATGCCAAGGGGCGATGGGTCAACGTGTCGATCTTCGCTCAGGGGGTGCAATATAGCATATATAATATTTATGGACCCAATTCCAGCAATGCTCAGTTCTTTAAAAATCTAGAAGCCACCCTGTTGTTGGACACATGCCCCAATAAGATAGTGGGAGGGGACTTCAACTCTGTAGTATGTCATGCTGAGGATAGAAAACATCACTCCAGTTACGTGGGTAAAGAAGGGCTTCAAGATAGGGTACTTACTCCATTTTTGCAAGCAACTGGTCTGTTAGACTCTTGGCGCCTGTTGCACCCGGATGAAAGGAGTTACACCTTTTACTCACATGCTGGCCAATCCTGGTCGAGGATCGACTATTGCTTTGTCAGCAGTGTGCTCCACAACAGAATTGAACGGGCAGAGATAGAGGATATGGTCATTTCAGATCATGCCCCGGTTTGTCTACAGATGCAGGACATATTTCCCAGGGGACCTGATTACCTCTGGAGATTCCCAGCGCACCTGACGTCCAATTCTGAATTTGTGGACAAGCTGAGAGGCTGGTGGGAGGAATATTTTGCAGATAATGTAGAACATGTTGGGTCACCTGAGCTTTTTTGGAATGCTTCTAAGGTGGTTATGAGGGGCAAGATTATGACGTACCTTATAGGCTTGAAAAAGAAGATACTGTCTCAACTAAATAGGGTCAGTCAAAAGGTCAGAGTAACCTACTTGCACTTCATGGAGTCACCCTCGGAGGCTCACAAACAAGCCTGGTCAGAGGCGCGCAGATCCTATGAACAACTTCTGAGGGAGAGGGAGTCACTATCTCGTTCTCTTTATGAGGCAAGATTATATAGATATGGAAACAAAGCTGGGCGTTTGCTAGCAAACTTAGCTAAGGGACAGCAAAAGGCTCAGTGCATTTCTAGTCTTCTGAACGCTGATGGGGTTATAGTCAACAAGCCAGCTGAGATAAATTCAGTATTAGGAACTTACTATGAAACTTTATATAGAGCTACGGGGGGGAGGTGACTTGTCTAATACCTTGCTGGATCAGGTTACATTGCCCAAAGTGTCGTTGGAACAACTCCAAGCCCTGAACGCAGACATATCCATGGACGAACTGCAGAACACAATTAAACAGCTAGGAAACTCTAAGGCCCCTGGCCCAGATGGGTTCACAGGAGAACATTATAAGGCCCCTTTCACACGGGTGAGATTTCCGCGCGGGTGCAATGTGTGATGCGAACGCATTGCACCCGCACTGAATCCTGACCCATTCATTTTAATGTGGCTTTTCACAAGAGCGTTTTTTTTCATGCATCACTTCTGCATTGCGTGAAAAACGCAGCATGTTCTATATTCTGCGTTTTTCACGCAGAACTGGCCCCATTGAAGTGAATGGGTCTGCGTGAAAATCGCATTGCATCCGCACACAAGTGCGGGTGCAATGCAGTTTTAACGCATGGTTGCTAAGAGATGTTGTTTGTAAACATTCAGTTTTTTCGCACGCTCGTGATAAACGCATCCAAACACTTCGCACCCGCGCGGAAAAAAACTGAAAGAACATACGCAATCGCAGTCAAAACTGACTGCAATTGCGTGCGGATTTGGTGCGGATACGTGCGGATTTTCCTGAACGCATCTGGACCAAATACGGACACGCTCGTGTGAAAGGGGCCTAAGACATTGAGGGCACAGGTGGCACCCTCTATGCTGAAATGGTTCAATGATGTCCTTAAGGGCTCATCGCAACCTGATAAGGAGAGCACTTCTTATATTAAACTACTCCCGAAACAGGGGAAAGACTATTTACAACCGGGTTCATATAGGCCCAAATCTCTTATTAATGTTGACACCAAACTGATATTGAAAATAATGGCTGATAGACTGGCCACGATACTTCCCTCTTTGATCACCCCGGGTAAGCCAAAGCCCCGACTCCAACTCCAACTCCTCAATTTCCCCTGACTCCGACTCCCAATCCGACTCCAACTTCCTCATACATGGCGCATGTTTAAGTGATAACTTTAAACAAACTTTGCATAAATCAATAGTACAGATATGTCATGACAAAAAGAGTCTAATCTAGGTTTTATTGATATCCTTACTCTGCACTTTCAGTATCAAGCTTTTCTCTGGGTACAGCTCACTAAGAGCCTGATGTATGAAAACTGTCTAGGTCTAAGACTCTTTGTTGTACATAGCAACCAATCAGAGCTCATATAGTGCTCTGGAGAAATGAAAGGGGAGCTCTAATTGGTTTCTATGGGCAACAAAAAACTTAGACAGTTTTCATACATAAGGCCCAAGATGTTTTTGCATCAGCAGCATATAGAAGCCATCAGAGCAGCTAACCTCTCCAAACATCAGCTCAGAGGAAAAGCAAACTAAAACATAAAGCACACATGAGAGAACATGCACTGGACAAGTGATTTATGCACAGTTTATTGAAAGTTTAGCTATACTAAGAAGTATTTGCCTTAAAGGGGTTTTCTCAGCACAATGATTCACTGGCCGACAGGCAGTTTGCACTCACTCTGTCTCCTTAGGTCGTGGGGGGTCTCCAGCAGTTATTAGCATATATTAACTTACTCTGACAGAGCAGGAGATTGTGATCTCTAACACAATTACAGGTAAAGCCATGCTTCTCAGTCCTCAACACATTTTGCTTACTGAGGTCACTCCTGCTCTCAGCCAATCAGATAACAGTCTTTCTAGTCTGTAGGTTACCATAGAAACCTGTGTACAGTGAGAGATCTGCTGAACTGTCTATAGTTCATGACTAAAGTAAAATCTACTGGCCACTGTATTTAGAAAATGTCTTCCTTTAACTGTCCCTTTATGCTGAAAGCTAATCTTTGTAACTAGTGAGAAAACCCCTTTAATCCTGTTGTCCTAAATGTTCATCTCAAGGTTCAGACCTGTGGCATGGTTTATGGGATTGCCCCCTTCTTCACCAGTTTTGGCAACAGATAGAACAATTGCTGAGAGATATCAGTGGATTTACAGGGAATTTGACACCGTCACTAGTCATCTTGCATGCCATGGGAGATTCTAAGGAAACAAAGGGGAGGGGAGCTGGACATACCAATTTACCTGAGATGGGACATAAATTGATTTTACTGGCGAAAAGATGCCTATTGAAACATTGGTTGGGCACTGATGTTCCTGTCATGTCCGAGATTCTGTCACAATTACATAATATTTTTCAGTTGGAATGGTTAGAGTCTTTGAAGCGGAAAGAAACCTTGGGGAAGAGGCTGTTTCATGTTTGGAAACAGTTTCTACTGAGATTTGTTCCACAACAGTCCTACCCTAGATTGTTAGAGCCTTTTAAAATGACCTCCTGGTACTTGATAGAGGATGTGAAGGGGAGGTTAGGAGAACATTACTGGCACTGGGGGCTTTTTTACTGGCACATGGGGGCACTGGGGGCGCAGTTATTTCAGGGGGAAAGTTATGTTTACACAATTACGGGGCACTATTTGCTGGGCGCAGTTATTTTAGGACACTGTGTGCCAATAATTATTGAAGGGCACTATCTGTGTGGTACTAGTGTCACAGTACTGGGGGTGGTAGGATGATTTGTCCAGAAGACAGGAGGATGATGGAAAAGTAGTAAAGTAAGATTTCTTTCTGTCAAACTGCAGAGATGAGAAATGGCTGAAAAATGGCACCTGGTCTGAAAGGAGAAGATGAGGAAAGAGAAGATCTACATCCGAGGAGAAGTCACTGGATGTAAGAGGTATGAGGTATGAGGCGCTGTATTAGGCTACATTCACACGAACATTGTGTTTTGCAGTCTGCAAATTGCGGATCCGCAAAAAAAGGATGATGTTCCGTATGGCATCCGTTTTTTTTGCAGATCCACTGTAACAATGCCTATCCTTGTCCGCAAAATGGACAAAAATAGGAATGGACATACAGATGCGGACAGCACACAGTGTTCATTTAAGTGAATGGGTCCGCATCTGAGCCACAAAATATGCAGATCGGAGGCCGCAAAAACAACTGTCGTGTGAATGTAGCCTTCCCTGTATGTTCTGTAGTGATATACATAATGTTAGGAGGGAAAAGGTTAGGGTGAGAATTTGGCATGGGGGGGGGGGGGGTCAGTTTTTGACTTGGCTGGCAGAAAAGCTAGGTGCACCAGCTCTGGGGGGGCCCAACCTGAACTCTTGCACCAGGGCCCATGAGCCTTTAGCTACGCCCCTGATTGTGCCCCCTTTATAGTAATAATCCCCATTGTACCCCCTTCATAGTAATAATCCCCATTGTGCCTCCTTCACAGTAATAATGCTCCTTAATAGTAGTAAAGCCCATTGTATCCCCTTCACAGTATTAATGCCCATTGTGCCCTCTTAATTATAATAATGCCCATTGTGCCCCCTTCACAGTAATAATTCTCTTTGTGCTCCCTCCATAGTAGAAATCTCCATTGTGCTAGGAATGCCTATTGTGCCCCCTTCACAGTAATAATACCGTCTGTGCCCCCTTCATGGTAGCAATGCCCATTGTGCCCCCTACACATTAGCAATGCCCATTGTGCCCCTTTCATAATAGAAATGTCCATTGTGCCCTCTTCACATTTGCAATGGCCATTGTGCCCCCTCCAGAGTGGAAATGCACATTGTGCCCCCTCTGTGTTAAAAAAAAAAAACAACCAAAAAAATACAATAACTACTCACTTTGTCCGGTTCCTGAAGGTCGCAGTGCTCGCTCCCCTGCAGGCACAGATCGCTCTGCAGCCCTGTGTGGGTGGGGCTTATGTAGATTTCTGGGCTGCAGGCTCCGCCCACACCAGCCGGCAGCATGATTTATGCCTGCAGGCTAAATGGTGGAGGGAGAAGTCTGCCGCTGGCCTGAAGGAGGGGAGGAGCGCGGGAAGCTGAGCGGTGAGTGACAGGACTGCAGCTCCCTGTGCTCCAGCACTGAGCGCTTCTATCTGTATTGATGGAAGGGCTCATTGCTTCTGGACTCCAGATTGCCCCCCCTTAGCACGCCACTGCTTTAGCACACTTTTCACCAAGACCATGAAATGTTGGTGTAAGTAAATTCCCCCCGTCTGGCCTCCTCCACCCCTTAATAGCCAGCCATCACACACCTTATTTCCCCATCGCCTAAAACATCACAATCAGTTGTTATAGAAGAGGGGGGAAATTGTAATTATAATCACCGGTCATCACCAGTAAATATAATTATAGTGATTTTTTGCTTTCTTATGTAGTATATATATAGCAGAACACTATACATATAGTAGCATAAGGCTATAACTGTCATGGGCATGTAGAGTGCCTGGTATGTCCAGGCACATCATAATGCCAAATATAATAATTCCCCTAGGGTACTTACGGTTATGGTGTCATCCGTCTCTGCAGCCATCCTCTTGAACAGGAAAATCTCTGGTGTTCCTCTGAGCTCCTGATCCTGGCTTTATTGTTGTCATGATGATGTTTCATGCCTGCTTGTCCAGGTCTTGCTGGTCCATATTGATCTTCTCCTTTCTGATGTTCTTCTTGGGGCTTAGGAATACAGCTTGCTCTGATGGTATTAAAGAGCTGGTGGATGGTCCGGGGTTTTCCAGCTGATGTTGGTAAATGAAAACCCTGTGAATAAGGCCTGGTGGTTTGCTGAAATGGACGAGTTGCAAGCCTCTGCTGCTTCCAGTATTTGGAGGTTGAATGGTCTTGAGCCACGCTGGATGTTGTTTGGCTACAAGAAAGAGAGAGTAGAAGGATGTTATCACACGATAATGATATCTAGACAGATGACCAGGCTAATTATCATAAACTATCTTTTGTATAAACGCTATTCTTGATAATTGGTTTGTCTAATTGCTCCTGAAATGAGCAAATTCTGATCAGATGCTTATTGCTTACTGATTGGCAGAACATCTACCTGTGTAATCAGGGTGCTACCAGCATAGTGTAAAAGAACATGAAATTTACACCTTATTCAAGACAATGGAAAATTAATGGCTTAACCGCAGCCCAGCCCAGTAGTGAGGCTCAGCCTGGTCCCATTTACTCTTTTAGTACCATGATGAATATGGAAAAAGAGATGAAAGATATGTCGCTATCATATGTGTCTATATTTAAAATGTCTCTAAACAGGCCTGTACATTGTTTCTTCTTATACTTACTGCTTTAGGAATGTGTGGTGGACGCATCCTAAGGGTTTCCACTGAGTCCCAGTCAATACACTGAAAAAACCTGTGGGCTCTGATGTTGCCATTGACTCCGAGACGCCTGGCAGGATCTTCCCGGAGGAGCTACAAATAGGAATATTAATTTAAAGTTATAATTTAGCTTCATAAACATTTTTATGAGAAAAAACAATAGCAAAACTTCATTGTCAATTTTTTTTTAAGAAAACCATATTAATAGATTTATCTTTGTAATCTTTGTATCTTTATAATTAGGTAATAACTGAGTAATATATATCACTAATATGTCCCTATAAGAGATGGAGCACTGTTATAAACACCTGAGGGAAGGTGGCTGTTATATGTCAGACTGCTTCAGTACTACTACTACCAGTGGTATTTTTAGCCGTGTTGCTGCCGTGTGGTAAAAAAAAAAGTCCAGCCCTTCAAACCCAATCTATCACCGTGGTTCCTAATAAAGGAGGTGCCTTCTGGAACACAGTTTTCACCTCATTTCATACATGGTGGAGCCCTGCCACTACCACAGAGTAACACACTGTTAACATGGCCTATAATAGCTTGTAAATTATATTACTTCATAATATACAAACCTTTTTAATGATGTTCTTTACCGCTTTGCTGGAGGCATTGAATAGTCCTCGTTGGTATTTGGGACTGCTGGTAATCATGATGTTCAAGATGATGCCAAATGCATACCAGTCTACTCCAGCATTGTACTCCTCCGCAGCCAGCATCTCAGGAGCCATGAAGCCCGGTTTTCCAGTGTATTCTGTGGCTGTTCGGTCTCCATAGATGTTCCCAAGTGCCAGACCGAAGTCGGCAATCTTAATATGGCCCGTTTCAGTCACCAGGATGTTGGAAGGCTTGAGATCTCTGCGAAGATGAAAAAAACTTAATTCTTGTCAGTGTTCCTCCTATAATTATCAGAGTATAATGCTGCATTTGGCTAATGTTATATTATTTAGGGTGAGACAAAAATGTTCTTTTGTGGTTTTATCAGGATTTTAAGGAAAACCTTAACCACCATCTCATCCTTTACCATCAGCTCAGACTAAGTGCCTGTTGTAGGATGTCAGAAATAATTGCAGGAACTGGGTGCTTGCATGTAGCTTTGTGTTAGAGGAAGAGGGCATCTTCTGATTAAACCCCAACATATAGTGGACTAATAGTCTCCAGATTATCAGGAAATATAGTGGTCAAGGGGAATTGCAGATGGCACGGCTGGCATAAATTTGGTTTTCTGGTACACTGACTACTAGAAGATTTTCCAAAGGTATTTGTAAATTTGGTGGATCTTAAGCCAGCACGCTTCTTGATAAGACTGGTGTGTCAATCTGTCCCATAGCCTATATCACAAGTATTATGGTATCACTAGGATTATTACATGTATTTTCTCCTTTCCTTTGCTTGGGTTTCTATGAAATTGATGCAAGTATGTACTTATGTCATACGAAACTGAGACTGTGAGCCTGACCATGGGCAAAGACCAAGGGAACATTCTGTGCACAGCGCAGTGGACTATGTTAGTGCCTGGTGCTATATCAGGATGATAAAATACATTGCGGGTTACCGGTGGATAATGCCCTTAGAATGAAGATATTGAATTCCACACACAAGTTCTGTGGCGTAGAATCTGGTAGAAAGGAAAAAAGAGGAGAGAATAGTATTTAGTGGATGATATAGTCTCAGAAATACATAATGCTCAGTAGACCAGACAGGCTAGATTTTATGTTATTTATGACTGGTTTATGTTACTATTATGGCCCGGTGGGACAACTGCACTTATCATTTTCTTCATAGCACATGTGTACCTAAACCTGTTATATTCTGAATATATGATATTGTTTCATGTTAATATTGAAGAGATACTTCCAATAATATAGAAATCATGGAATTGTTAATTCCTTCAAATTAGATAATCTTCATGCTGTTTTGATAAAAAAAAGTCCAGGTATATGGAAAGTGTCCATTACCTAAGGCATAGTGTAATAATAATTATATCAGAGGCGGACATATCATATGTATAACTTATCCAGCTGCACAGGAGCCCAGAGGATAGAGGGCCACAGTCACCTGGAAAGTTACTTTGTGCTACCTATTCGACTGTATATAATGAGTGGACTAATGAATTTAATTAGTGATGAGCGAAGCAAACTTCGGATCCCAGATTCGAAGTCGCTTCGCTCAAAACTTCAGTTTTAGGCCTCATGCACACGACCGTATGACCGTATCCACAAAAATGGATCCGCAGAAAATACGGATGACATCCGTGTGCATTCCGTATTTTGCACAGCTCAATAGATATGGCGCAACACTCGGTCCAAACTCTGGAACACGTCAATCACATAATATGGAAAACTCCCAGCAGCGTTTCCAGGGTTCTTCATTAGTTCTTATTGCAATCTGACATCTACAGTGGGGAAAAAAAGTATTTAAACAGCCACCAATTGTGCAAGAGGCCTGTAATTGACATCATAGGTAGACCTCAACTATGAGAGACAAAATAAGAAAACAAATCCAGAAAATCACATTGTCTGATTTTTAAAGAATTTATTTGCAAATTATGGTGGAAAATAAGGATTTGGTCACCTACAAACAAGCAAGATTTCTGGCTCTCACAGCCCTGTAACTTCTTCTTTAAGAGGCTCCTCTGTCCTCCACTCATTAACTGTAGTAATGGCACCTGTTTGAACTTGTTATCAGTATAAAAGACAGCGGTCTACAACCTCAAACAGTCACACTCCAAACTCCACTATGGTGAAGACCAAAGAGCTGTCGAAAGACACCAAAAACAAAATTGTAGACCTGCACCAGGCTGGAAAGACTGAATCTGCAATAGGCAAGCAGCTTAGTGTGAAGAAATCAACTGTGGGAGCAATAATTAGAAAATGGAAGACATACAAGACCACTGATAATCTCCCTCAATCAGGGTCTCCAAGCAAGATCTCACCTCGTGGGGTCAAAATGATCACAAGAACTGTAAGCAAAAATCCTAGAACCACACAGGGGACCTAGTGAATGACCTGCAGAAAGCTGGGACCAACGTAACAAAGGCTACCGTCAGTAACACATTATGCTGCCAGGGACTCAGATTCTCCAGTGCCAGACACGTCCCCCTGCTTAAGCCAGTACATATCCTGGCCCGTCTGAAGTTTGCTAGAGAGCATTTGGATGTTCCAGAAGAGTATTGGGAGAATGTCATATCGTCAGATGAAACCAAAGTAGAACTGTTTGGTAGAAACACAACTCGTCGTGTTTGGAGGAGAGTGAATGCTGAGTTGCATCCAAAGAACACCATACCTACTGTGAAGCATGGGGGTGGCAACATCATGCTTTGGGGCTGTTTCTCTCCAAAGGGACCAGGACGACTGATCTGTCTACATGAAAGAATGAATTGGGCCATGTATCGTGAGATTTTGAGTGCAAACCTCCTTCCATCAGCAAGGGCATTGAAGATGAAACGTGGCTGGGTCTTTCAGCATGACAATTATCCCAAGCACACCGCCAGGGCAATGAAGGATGGCTTTGTAAGAAGCATTTCAAGGTCCTGGAGTGGCCTAGCCAGTCTCCAGGTCTCAACCCCATAGAAAACCTTTGGAGGGAGTTGAAAGTCCGTGTTGCCCAGCGACAACCCCAAAACATCACTGCTCTAGAGGAGATCTGCATGGTGGAATGGGCCAACATACCAGCAGCAGTGTGTGCCAACCTTGTGAAGACTTAGAGAAAACGTTTGACCTCTGTCATTGCCAACAAAGAATATATAAGAAAGTATTGAGATGAACTTTTGTTATTGACCAAATACTTATTTTCCACCATAATGTGCAAATAAATTCTTTAAAAATCAGACAATGTGATTTTCCAGATTTGTTTTCTCATTTTGTCTCTCATAGTTGAGGTCTACCTATGATGTCAATTACAGGCCTCTCTCATCTTTTTAAGTGGGAGAACTTGCACAATTGGTGGCTGACTAAATACTTTTTTTCCCCACTGTATGACATAAATACTATTGAAGAACCCTGGAAACGCTGCTGGGAGTTTTCCATATACTGTGATAAATCTGGCACATTTTTAGACTGTCTAGTCTAAAGGTGCCAACAGATCTTCAACAGCTTTGGCTGAATACTCTTTTGCTGAGAGCATACACGCTTAGTTTGGCCAAACTCATATGTGATGTAAATCATGAGAGAGGAGAAGACTGCTGCCAGACACCCCTGATATTGGCTTATCTCCCAAGAGAACAAAAACATTGTATGTTGAAATTCAGTGCACTCAATGCACTTAATGCACTCAACTTTTCTCCTCCGACCTCATCTGTTGTGGGAAAATCAGGGACCTTATATATGTTAGATCCTCTCCCGGCAGGTTCAGCTGACAATAGCTTATGGTGTATGGGGCCTGTAAGTTGGTGCTGTATAAATCTTAGATAGCGTTAGTAAATCTGTCACATAGTTGTACTGTTTAGGCTTTGACTACTGTACCTTGCACTGGGGATGTCAAGACGCCCCTTCCTCTGCAGGAGTTGGTGGAAATCTCTACAGGTGACATATTCCATTCCAAGTAGAACAAGCTCCTGTTAGATGGATACACATAACATATATATATATATATATATATATATATATATATATATATATATATATATATAAAAAGCTGAGTGTGTGTGTGTGAGTGTGTGTGTGTGTGTGTGTGTGTATGTCCGCTAAAGGAATCCGCACCGCTGCAGCTACAATCACAAAATTTGGCACACATGTACATCAGGTGTCCGGGAAGGTTTTAGAACATTTTTCAGCTCTCCAGGACGTACCGTTCCTGAGATATTACCAAAAAATGCATTAGCCAATTGTAGCCTGGTCACATGACCCTTATTAGCCAATAGAAGCTCACAAGCAGTTTCCACACACCAGGTTTCTATGACAACCTAGCCAGTTCACTGCTGTAGGTCTGCATTAAAGATGACAATGGTAAAGGGGTATTACGGTTACCATAACTATAACTTATGTTTTAGACTAACTCATCATCAATCATTACCTCATATAATGTAAATTTCACATATTTACTGTTCAGTAGTAATAAAAGATGATTTCTTCCACTGCTACCCACCTTTCTCCTAAATTACTATGGCATCGACCTGTAATTCAGGCCACCGTCAAAAGAAGGACTTAAAAGCACCACACCCCTTCCATGCCGCATTTAACCGGGATTAAAAATATAGGTAAAAATCACCTTCTGTCAGCTGCAGGGGTGGAGGGAAGGGTGACTTTCTCCCTGCAGCTCATTGCTCAGACTGCACAGTGCTGCTCCTGAGAGTGAGCTGTTCAAAAGGACATCCCTGTGTCCATCCAGGCCCTGCGCATGACAGAGGACAAGGAGCCTGAAAGCCAGACTGTCCAGCCTAAAACAAGACCTCTGGCCACCCTAGGGGCAGGCTGATGTTAGCGTGGCCAGATGTCCGGCTATAGGCTGGACAGTCCAGTTTTCTGGCTACCTGTTCTCCATCCGACGCAGTGCCTGGACAGACACAGGAATGTCCACCCTTTCAGTAGCTCACACTCAGATAGCTTCTCCTCCGTGTCTTCACGGAGCCAGGGGGCGTGGCCTCATGTTTAGTGGTGTGTCTTCATGGGAACTGGGGGCGCTGTTTCACGTTTGGGGGAATGGCCAGTGAGGTCTGGCTTTCTGGGGTGAAGACAGTGGCCACTCTAGCTGCTGTGGAGGTCATAGTTAAAGGGGTGGGCATCTGTAGAGGTCACTGTTAAAGGGGTGGGCTGCTGTGGAGGTCACTGTTAAAGGGGCGGGCTGCTGTAGAGGTCACTGTTAAAAGGGCGGGCAGCTGTAGAGGTCACTGTTAAAGGGGCAGGCTGCTGTAGAGGTCACTGTTAAAGGGGCGGGCAGCTGTAGAGGTCACTGTTAAAGGGGCGGGCAGCTGTAGAGGTCACTGTTAAAGGGGCGGGCAGCTGTAGAGGTCAATGTTAAAGGGGCAGGCTGCTGTAGAGGTCACTGTTAAAGGGGCGGGCAGCTGTAGAGGTCACTGTTAAAGGAGTGGGCAGCTGTAGAGGTCACTGTTAAAGGGGTGGGCTGCTGTGGAGGTCACTATTAAAGGGGCGGGCTGCTGTAGAGGTCACTGTTAAAAGGGCGGGCAGCTGTAGAGCTCACTGTTAAAGGGGCGGGCAGCTGTAGAGGTCACTGTTAAAGGGGCGGGCAGCTGTAGAGGTCAATGTTAAAGGGGCAGGCTGCTGTAGAGGTCACTGTTAAAGGGGCGGGCAGCTGTAGAGGTCACTGTTAAAGGGGCGGGCAGCTGTAGAGGTCAATGTTAAAGGGGCAGGCTGCTGTAGAGGTCACTGTTAAAGGGGCGGGCAGCTGTAGAGGTCACTGTTAAAGGGGTGGGCAGCTGTAGAGGTCACTGTTAAAGGGGTGGGCTGCTGTAGAGGTCACTGTTAAAGGGGCGGGCCGCTGTAGAGGTCACTGCTAAAGGGGCGGGCCGCTGTAGAGGTCACTGTTAAAGGGGCGGGCCGCTGTAGAGGTCACTGTTAAAGGGGCGGGCACTGTAGAGGTCACTCTCGGTATCTTTTAACGACACACACACAAACAGTAAATGAAATAAATTAAATATACCCGGGCGAAGCCGGGTCCTTCAGCTAGTATATATATATATAATGTTTAGAAATAAGTTAAAGTGGTTGTAGAGTTTACGTATTCACAGTAACCAGCTATTTCATCAGCCAAGACATGGGCTGTATGGAGACAGACTGGTTTTCTCTGATGGTCCCTGTATAACAGATCATTAAGCTATTTACTCATGATAATATAGTTCTGTGATTATTGCAATAATGTGACTTTCCTCTACTTGTTGTCTGCGTCTGACATATTCTATGCATGCATAAGTAGATCATGCAGGTATATTGTGGTAAGAAGGGCACATTTCTCACCATTTTGAAGCACTCATTAAGAACTACATCCATAGAGAAGGGGAGGACAACAGTAGATTTTAGGAACTAGTTGGACCACTCCAGGCGCAAGTAAGATGTTCCATAGACTTCAATAACCCAAAGTCAGCCCCAAATTGTTTAGGCACATTGCCTCGTCCCCAGGGTTTGTTCACTGTTGCCATAGGTGGTGACAGCTACAAGAAGCAGGATATTAAACACCATATATACTATATAAATGTGTATATATACATATATGTCAGTGCGTTGTATGATATACTCATGAAGTAGTCACAATTTTACCTTGGTCTGGAATGCAAATTTGCCATGAAGAAGGAAGGGGCAGCCAGATGCAAGTTGTAACACTCGCCGCTCCACCATTGTGCGCTCCTCTCCTTCAGTAAGCAGGTCTCTTTGTGATGACTTTTACGGCAAATTGCTGGTGGGTATACTTGTCTTCTGCCAGCACCACCTAGAAAAAACACTTCTTACTGGACAATCTTCATAGGTGTGGACAGGGAAAAGGAAAATACCACCAGTGCTGCTATATATACAAATAAATGTCAGTTTATGTAAAATGGGAACATTAGTGATAGTCACATAGATTTGGACCTGAAGACGCCTGTGGCCTGCATCGCTGACAGTGGTGGGACGTCAGGTGAGTATCTTTTTTTTTTCTTTGTGTGTCAGGGAAAATAGTATTGGGACAATATGAAATTGGGAGGGGGCATTGTAACTACAGGGGCTTCTATAAGGTCTAGGGGCTCTGTACGATATGGGGGCAATATAGGTGGCCCAATAAGGACTAAGGGCTCTATAAAGTCTAGAAGCATTACAAGGGGCACTATAAGGTCTAGGGGCACTACAGTGGGGTACTATAAGATATGGGGGCAATACACGAACAGCACTGTAATGACTGAGGGTACTAGAAGGGGTGCTATAAGTTCAGAAACAGATTTCTAAAGTTTAGCCATACCCCTTCCTTCATCTACATCCTCTCTCATCCCCAGGCTAAGCCTGTATCATTTTTTAACTGTACTGGGTAAACTGAAAGGTCAGTTAATGAAAAAAGGATTCAGGGGAATTAACCATTTGTATCAGAAACATATATTATGAAATTGATGTGCACAGAATTGTAGATCTATTAAATTATAAGTACACATTAACCCATGTATAGCCCTGGTCTACCACAAATAATGCTATAAACCCCTTCAGCATCCTAAAACACCAGGAATATTAGGTGTTTACTACTACTAACCACTAATGCAAAAATGTCTGTCATCTCTGCTCTGTGTACCAGCACATTTGGGAATCTTCCTGGATTTGCCTCTGGTGAGGTAGCACTTGTCATAATCACTTGAGGGAGACATGATGCTTCTGAATTACTTAAAGTATTAGGCAAACAATATGCTTGTAGTTTTATGGTTCTTTACCTTTCCAAAATTTCCCCGGCCAAGCACATGATGGAAAATGAATCTCTGGATATTGTCAGAGACTGTGCTGGTGGGTTGGGATGGCCGACCATTGCTGTTTCCTAATTGAGAAACAAATAAAACACAAGATTAGAAATTAAATTACTATAGTATGTTCCTAATGATTTGGTTTTCATTTTTAATCTTATCAGAAACCTATTAGGGTCATCAGATTTCACCTTTCATTTTTGACAGCTCAATTGGAAAATGAAAGGTGGAATCTGATTGGTTGCTATGGGCAATAAGCCAGTTCTACTTTACACCAGTTTGATAAATGACCCATATGTTTTGCTCAGTTTTGGAATATGTAGGCCTCTAACCTTAAATTAATGTTCACACAGAAGTATTGGGAACACGTATTTATCTCTGTTGTTGATGAGAAGACTGATTATAATGTGCTGTTCAGTTTAGTATTCAGGGTAAGGCTCCATTCACACCCAGGTTAGAGGTTCTGCTCAAAGCCACATCTGAAATTCTGTCTAATATGACAGGGAAAATAGTACTGCATGCAGTATCCTGACAGCTGGGGGGGAAAGGTTTGAGTGCAGTCCCAGTAGTCGCCAACCCGCCCCACCCCCCAGCAATCAGTTCATTATCACCTATCCTGTGGATGGGGATAACTTCTAAACTTGACACAACCCCTTTAACATGACTGAGCATAACATAGCAGACTGATCAGCCATGATCAACTGTGGTATTACTGACATATATAGATGTATATAACATTATTTTGGCACCAGCTGCACCAGGATGGTCACTTCAGCACAAATTGTCATATTACTGTCATGATTTTTTCTTGCTTTAACACGTTAAGCTTGTCTAAATAGTGGTGGCCACATCTGTAAATCAGATTTTATCGAGATGCTCCCCACAAATAATGAATATATAATATCACTTGTCATTATGAAAGAACATTATTTTCTGCATTTTCCTATCAATAATTAATAAACTCATCGGGTTCTAATGTTTTGTCTGTCTAACTAATACTGATGCTATAAAGCTATGTACTGGGGTAAGAGGTAAGACTGTAAGACATTGAAAAACATTGCCCTGATTTGAAAGAACTGTGCTTCATCACTGTCTATAAGTGATGGTGCCACAAGATGAATCTAACATGGACACATAGAAGTATGTACATAAGAAGCTACATGGTAAACTGCAGTATATCATCATTTACCTGAGCTCCTGGAGTTCTCCTCTTCTTTCTTGATTGAAGAGTTTTCTCTCCTCCTCTTGGTTCCATTTCTTCTGTCAAGGACCTCCTTTTCCTCTTCCTGTTCTTCTTTCTGGCCTTGGTGATCTGTCTTTTGGTAGACGATCTCCTCCTCAGAGCCAGTTCTCTTCTCTCCCTGGCTCTTCTTGATGGATGACTCCTCCAAAAATGTGATTCTCCTCTTCTTTCCTCTCCTCCTGAAGACCTCCTCTTCGCTATCCATTTTCTTGTTTTGCTGAAGGCAGCTCCGCTCCATCCACATCCGACGCCAACTGTCACTCTCTAACTGCCAAGTGCCAACGTTCTATTTACCCTCATGCCACTGGTCATGTGACTAGTACCTGAATAATGGCATTCAGATATATGTCATATATATAGATACATGTAGGATTTCATTTTTTTTAACCAGTGTTTTTTTTTTTAAATCAAATGGCACTAGGTCAAGGTTATATTTGGAGTTTCACTAAAACGTTTTTTTGCAGTGGGGCAATTGAATCATCAAGATGTCTCATCAGGTTAAAAGTAGATGTAATATAAATCATATCTACACTTTGCAATTAAAAATGATGCATTTTAGCATTTTTAAAAGTCCCATCGTTATCTTTGTAGTTTTGCTGTGCTTATCCCCATTTTGAAATGTACATTTAATCAATCTGCAGGCTGACATCTGATGCCCGGGCTCTTTGAGGCGCCTCAAGGAGCCTGGGCACAATTGGGAAGTGGGAATTGCCCACTGGTACCCACCTTTGTGTACCATATAAGGGCCCACTATATTATCAGTTAGTGAGCCCTATACGGCCCCTTTCACACGAGCGTCACGGATTAGGTCAGGGTGCGTTCAGGAAAACTCGCATCATTTTGCAAGCAAGTTCAGTCAGTTTTGTCTGCGATTGCGTTCAGTTGTTCATTTTTTTCCGCGCGGGTGCAATGCGTTTTGATGCGTTTTTCACGCGCATGATAAAAAACTGAAGGTTTACAAACAACATCTCCTAGCCACCCTCAATGAAAAATGCATTGCATCCGCACTTGCTTGCGGATGCAATGCGTTTTTCACTGAAGCCCCATTCACTTCTATGGGACTAGGGCTGCAGCAAAAACGCAGAATATAGAACATGCTGCGATTTTCACAAAAAAAAAAAAAAAAAAACGCTCATGTACACAGACCCACTGAAAAGAATGGGTCAGGATTTAGTGCGGGTGCTATGCGTTCACGTCATGCATCGCACCCGCACGGAAAACTCACTCGTGTGAAAGAGGCCTAACAGCCCATATAATAGGACCTGTACTATCACGCAGACCGCTACTACTCCCCTGATGAGCTACTGTGAAACATGCATGTAGAAAACAAATTATAGGGCTTTCTAGGGCTTCTGTTTTCAGGGACAGGTTCCGGACGGGGTCATCCTTGTCAGGGTGGGTGCACCGTGGTTAGGCTTATAGGGTCAGCACAGCACCCTCGCTTAGAGCATACTAAGGATAGAATCTGTTCCCTTATTGCTATTCTTTGAACTTCTTTGAACCCCCAACCTGTACCCTGTACAAGCAGCACTCGAATGGGGATCTGAACTCCAGTGAGAAGGACTACTTCAACATCCTCTTAGCCATTCTAGGAGGTGGAGGACCACGGTATTATCTGTACTATTCTGGTTGGTGCTGCCATGCACTAGGGTTCTGCCGTGTACCATTGATGTTGTTCCATCTAGTTTATTGAACTTTTTGTGTTTTGTGTACACTACATTTTAGTGGTCTGATTAAAGGTTACATTTTAAATTGATAATTATTTCATACATGGAATTCACCTTTGAGTCCCAATATATTATTCCGGTGATCAATTTAATCTGTGAAATTGGTCCTATTGGACCTACAGCCATGGCTAACATAAATCACTAAGAGTTGTCTGTAGTTCAAACAGTGAATAGATTCAAACTAGCGCCATGTAAAAACACAGTAGTTGCCCAAATCAACCAGAGGCCCTTTGAGAAGTAAAATTGGAAGCATATTAGCTTCTCATGGCTTTGCATTACAGCTTTAGATGAGAAACCATACACATAATAAGGGGCATATATTTTGCTGCATTCTATGGCACCAATGTAATGTGGCCACTGTGATTGCCACTCTTATGATTATCACATACACTATGGCAGGCACCAAGGGCATAGCTATAGGGGGTGCAGAGGTAGGAGTCGCTACTGGGCCCAGGCGCCTAAGGAGGCCCAAAGACCCTTGTGCCACATAGGAAGACACCGGTTTAATAGAAAGTGCATGCTGGTCAAGTTACACCTCTGGCTGGAGAGAACCGGTTAGGTCAAGAATTTGGCATGGGGGTGCCGTTGGGAACACGAAGGCTATGTGCCTTCTGGCCCCTGGCCACACAGCACTGAGGGAGGTGGGGCCCAATCTGAACTCTTGCACCAGGGCCCAGGAGCCTTTAGCTATGCCCCTGGCAGGCACTCTTGGTATTCTTGTCGAAGGTTTGCTATGGACTACTGTGTTTGACACTTTAAGGCTTCGTTCACACTACCATATAGTGGTCTGCAAACCACGGATACACAAAACACAGATACTGGCCAAGTGCATGCCACCATTTTCTTTCTTCCTTCTGTAGAAATGTCCTATCTTTGTCTGCAAAATGGACAAGTACAGGACATGTTCTATATTTTTTTTGTGGGACTGCAGCACGCATACGAATGCAGACAGCTGTCTGCAGTATTTGCAGCCCCATTGAAATGAATCGGTCTGATTCCAATTCGCAAGAAAACAGATCAGATACGGAACAAAAATACAGTCACGTGCGTGAGATCTTATAAAGCACTGGGCTGAAAGTGGTAAAGGGCACTGTTCCTGACTCTTTTATACTGCTTAATGCACACAACCGGGATCCACAAAATACTGATACAGGGCGTATGCGTTATGCAATTTCGCTTTCCATGCGCCCTGTTAAAAGTGCTTATTCTTATCACACGCTGACCAAAAATATGGTTGTGTGCCTAATACATATAGTCACCTAATTGTCATTTCTACCAAACTGCTGTCGCCCATTACCTACACAACTCCTCTCCACCATTAGAAGTATTGGCCCAGTATCTGTCTCTGAATGTGTATAGATTTGGGAAAAATAATGCACTTCTATTGTACATATATAGTTGAGCGTAACAAATGTGCATATAGTTAGTGATCGAGCGTGCCTGTAGGTACTGTGTGTGGGTGCCTGTGTATAACAGATATTGATATGTATACCAATATGTCCAGGACTGTGCAAACGTTTTAGGGAGGTGTGGACTAAATGCTGCAACGTAAGATTGCTTTCAAAAATAGTGGGAAGTTGTTCCAAAAATCATGGAGAACTAACCACAGATCTTCTGTGAATACAGGTTCGCTCAAATCCTTCTGCCTCTTCATGTAAGCCAAGTTCAGACACTTCCAGGACACTCGTTCTTTACGCTGAAGGTAGTTCTTAATGACATTCGCTGTATTTTTGGGGTCATTTTCCTGCTGCAGAATAATCTTTGTGTTTGCAAAATTACTCAGCAAGGATACCTTCATCCATACCGACATCATGATTCTACTCACAGTTATTGCCCATGTCTATCACAGACTAGGCTCCTGTATTGTCCTTTTTGATACCTGAGATTTGTAGTTTTACTTCTGGTTCTGACCCCTGACAACTCCAGCAGCAACTACTCTTTATGTATAAGTTTCTTGACCTGCTTATCTGGTGACACAACCTCTAGTCATGGGTGAACTCAGATCTCATTGGACCTCATAGGAAAACTCACTATGAGCCCCATATCCCAGCAAGTTTCCCAGTATGCGTGCGTCAATCACTCCTAGGCAATGCAGAACACAAAGTGCAACACCCCAGATTTCTAAAGTGGAAGAAATTTTAATTAAATACAAACTGTAATTAATAAGTTGGCTTTGCCCTCACCCATTTTATTCGCATTTCATGTTGGAAAAAGTGCAACAGGTTCTTCATAAATATAGCTTTTAAACACCATATTTCTTCATATGTCTTTCCAACTACAGACCCAATGCCTGTCTGTATAGTAGACTCTGCCTACGTCAGTATTGTACAACATGAAGAAGAGATCTCAGCTGCTGTTTGCAGGGTCTAAATTTTCAGGTTTGACCAGATGTGTGTTCTGAGTAGAGATGAGCGAACGTGCTCGTTACGAGCACTGTAGCGCTCGTCTCCACTGCGAAAGAATGCCCGCAGGCATTGCAGATCCGTCCTCACCCGACTCGACTCAGTCGGGTGAGGAGGACGGATCCGTTTGATATGAGTGTCATAACAAACCGATCCGTCCCCATTGACTTACATGCAGCTGAGGACGGATCCGCAATGCCTGCGGGCATTGCGCAGAGGAGCCGAGCGCTACAGTGCTCGTAACGAGCACTGCTCGCTCATCTCTAGTTCTGAGCACTAAGTTTTGCAAGCTGCTGTTATGTTGTATTCAGCCTTTATCAGTCTGATCTCTAATGACCCAACTTTTATATTCTAAAGATGGCAGAACCATCATTAAGTACCTCTTTAATAATAAGACCGGCGATCTTGGCTGGGGCACCAAACTATTCTGGATTTTTTTGTGATTATGGGGTTGTCGCAGCAACTTGTGAGTTGTGCTGCAATTCTATTCAATTTCAATGGCTGCACTACTACACTTACAGTACCCTAGAATAGAGTACTTGTAAATTGTACTTCATTATTCTGTTCAATGTTTGTATTATGCTTTGTATGCTTTCCCATGCCCTCACCACTTTGATTGACAGGCAAGGCAGTGGAAACTTCATCTTGGCCCTGTAAAAGTGATGAGGGCGTGGTTGTTGCAGAGAGAGAAGTTGCTCCTAGAGGCTCATTTGCATATAATAAAACATAATTTTTCTCAGCAATGCGGGCACATATGAACATGGGACCAACAAAGATGCCTTCAGCTGCCAAGTGCATATGGAACATGTCAGCCAGTTACTTATTACAGACACAAATCTGCCTTTAACACCTTAAATTCACTTTTAGGCAGATTTGCCCTTTTACCAGGCACTAGGGTCCATTCTTCTTTCACCTCTCCCAGAACAACCTGTGGAAATATTTTATTCTTAAACACAGGATCACAATTACTTTTTTCTTTAACTTCACAGGAATTCTGTCAGGAAGTGAAATCAAATCAGATTTCTTTCTGTCCTCATGTGGACACATCATTCTCAGTTTAATCTGTCCACAAAATATGTCAAAATCTATACTGAACTCAAAGTCAGAAATCGCATCCCAACCCACGATTTACCCTTTCAATTCCACTTCCTTTCTGAAATATTAGCAACAAGGCAGTAATCCTCTTTCTTTTTGTACGTCTTTATAAAGACCCATTCTTCCACACTTGTTGTATCCGTGGTGTCTTTTTCTTGTTTCACCAGGAATACAATTTTTAGCTTTTTTTTGTTTTTTTGTGAGAGATTGTTAAATTTTCAAAAGATATTAAACCCCATTAAATTGACTCACAATACTCTAGGAAATGTGTTACTTTGTTTCTTTTATTAAAATACACAGAATAACGGTTGTACTTTGAACATAGAAAAGTCACAGGATTTACCATGGAATCGTCATGGATTCCCTCTGAATTTGTGCCAAGATCAGCAGTGTAAATATTTAGCAGCATCTGAGCTGTGCCTTCGAATTTCTTACTGTAAGGCCTCTTTCACACGAACGTTGTTTTTGCGGGCTCCGATCCACATTTTTCACATTCATTTCTGTGGGCCCGCAAAAAATGCGGACAGCACACCGTGTGCTGTCCGCATCCGTTGCTCCGTTTCGTAGCCCGCAAAAAAAAATAGAGCATGTCCTATTCTTGTCCGTATTACAGACAAGAATAGTACTGTTCTATTAGGGGCCAGCTGTTCCGTTCCGCAAAATACGAAATGCACACGGATGCCATCCGCAAAACACAACGTTCGTGTGAAAGAGGCCTAAGTAAGAATATCACCATGTTATTGGTCAAATCAAATCCAAACCATATTCTGTGTGACACTACTGCAGTTGGAATCCACATAATAGATTGTGTAGTCCCTGACGGTCAGTATCTGCCAATTTAGGGAACTAAGACATCAAGCTTTATAGGATGGATGGATGTGGAGTGATTGCTCAGTGTTCTTTGTTCTTAATACTCATCATTATAGGGATACTTAGGGTGTTCTTTCCAGCTGAAATACAAAAAAAAAGACAAACTAAATAAATATATAAAAATAAATAAACAAAATGCTAAATAATTAGCCCTGGGGTCCTGGGTTCAAATCTGACCAAGAACAACATCTGTATGGAGTTTGTATGTTCTCCTTGTGTCTGGGCTTCCTTAGGGTTTTCACATTTCCTGCCACACTCCAAAGACATACTGATAGGGAACATGATCCCCATTGGGGACAGCCTGTTGCTAATGTCTGTAAAATACTGTGGAATATGTTAGCGCTATATAAATGAGTAAAATAAATAATAAAGAAATAAAATGAACTGTACCTCTACAGTACAGTGGGCAGGTAATTTGCATATCCCACTGTACATGTACAGCACAATGATGGTGCCAACTGAGAAGATGCGGTGGCACCATCAGCAACGGGTATCAGCTGTTACATACAGCTGACACCCTTTTACAGTGGCTAGAATCTCAGATCTGGGGGGTTTAGCCCCTTAGATTTCACAGTCAATATCAACTACGACATCTAAGGTGACAATGGGTCATCATGTTAACTGGGGGTCAGCTGATGGCTCCCAGGTCCTCCATGTTTGTAAACCTAATATGGTGGCTGCCAGTTTGATACTAACAGCCATAGTACACTGCATTGTAGAAGTATTGCAGTGTATTGTATCAGTAATCCTCCCAACTGGGACTAAAACGAAGTAAAAAAGTAATAACTTCACAAAAAGTGCAATTTTCCAGTTCAAAATGCCTTAATACTAGGAAAAACTATACATATTGTGGCATCTGTAACAACGCTTACTATATAACTAACATTATTTATCTCAGAAGGTGAATGTCATTAAAGAAAAAAATGTCAGAATGTCTTGACAAAAAAAAAATTAAATAACTATTAAAAAGTCATTTGTACCCCTAAAACCAATGAAAACTATAGCTCTTCCTGCAAAAATTAAGTTATGGCTCTCAGAATATGGTGATAAAAAATGGTTTTACTGTGCAAAAGCAGTAAAACATGAAAAAACAAATACATTTGGTATCTCCATAATTATACTGACTGGCAAAATAATGTTAACATGTTATTTTTACCGCTGAATGAACAGTTTAATATTTAAAAAGTAAAAAATACGTAATAAGTGCTTTTTTTGTTTCATGTCCTGATGAAAGAGTTTGATGAACCCCAAAATGATGCAATTGAAAAATACAACTCATCCCACAAACGACAAGTCCACATGTAGCTACGGCTTATGAAAGAATTTAAAAAAAAAAAATCATTGCTATTGGGAAATGCCTACTCTGTTATGTACCTTGGAACTGTGCCTATTGCTCTATCTACTGCAACTCCTATCATCTATTTACTAAAGAGAGACTTTGTTTATTGGAACCAAACGGGCCTGGCCATTGACTCCGCCATCATCCACAGGTCCCTAACTACTTTTGCCAAGGACATCAAGGACACCCCAGAGACCACCAGTCAGGAGCTCTATAAAGTCCAGGATGTGTCCTCCATTCACTGCTCGACCCCAGGGAGCATTGGAGTGAGGATATCCACCATGAGCCACCACCACTCCTATCAGTGCCACAACTACCACACCCCTCCGCTCACTCCCTGCCGGTCTCTGCATTAAGAGCCTATATGTGACTACTCTATGTAATTTTTTTTTTATTAGAAAAAATGCGGGATGGTTTTCTGAAAATAATTTTCTGAAGTCGCTCCATGTATTCTACTTCCTATCCTGGCTCTTTAACTCCTTTGTTTGGACTTTTAGCACCTTGCCTGACTTTTTCGGTCAGACCATTCACTTTGACCAGAGATGGAAGTAGACTCCCACACATTACACTAATCAGTGCATTGCTTTTCTGTGGGCATCTTTATCTAGCAATAGAGCTGTCATAATGTTATCCCATTCTACATCTACTGTTATCATGAAGATTACTTTTAAATAACATTTTTCCCTCACTTTAGAAGTAAACGGACAATGGATCTATATAGGAAGTCTTATCATTTGTGTGGACTGCCACAGAAGGACAGTATTTTGTATTTCATTCGTAATGGTGTAGTACTGCAATGAATGAAATGAAAAAGGAAAAACAGTTTTCTCTAAATATTCAGTAAAAAAAAGTAACTCTTTCTGATGGACGAAAACACTTACATATCGATAGACAGGTAGCGAAAGTTTTTATTGACTCCATCAAGAGCTTTCATGTCTTCATCACTTAACTCAAAGTCAAAAACCTGTTGGAGAAAAAGGGAAAAAAATCAGATATTCTTTTGAGCTGAAAAAAGTTTTAAACATCTGGAATGTTATTTGCAGATATCACAGTTGTCCCCTAAACATGCCGGATCATTTTTTATTCTTAAAGGGAAAAAGGTCACATATTTAAAAAAAAAATCACCCCATACACATTAGATAGTGGTCAGCTGAACACACACTTGCTTAGTTTGGCGTACTTGAATTCTGAGGGGAGAGGGAATTAAAGGGGTTTAAAAGGCACATCAAGCTTGGCGGTTCTCACTCAGTGTCACAGTCCTTGTTACTAATACAGTCCATTTTATTAGTGCCAAATAGGACCTTCCTGATCCCGGGGCGATGACCTTAAAGGGGTTGTCCGAGTTATGACAAAAAATATATAGCACTGTAAATCTGATGGGCAGCAATATATAACTAAGTTAAGCAAGTTTTAGGCAAAAAAAAATCCATATTTCCTCATTTCCCTGGTTCTCTTCTGGTCTTTGTTTACATGCAATAACAACAATCTCAGCCCCTCCCCCTTCTCTCCCCCTCTCTGCAAAGGGAATGAATACAAGTGCTGAGTGACATGTCTGCCTGCTGGAATACTCAGCAGCATGTTGTATGTGTAGGACTACAAGTCCCAGCTGTACAATGACAATGCTGATACACACAGGAATTTCTCCCTACCTGTTCTTGTACAATACAATTCCTCTACAGCTCTTGTGCCCAGCATTTGTCTCCTCTCATTGCTGCAGCTACTGCTTGTTGTAAAGCCTTGAGCCCTCAGTGTGTTCTGGCTGAAGGGGTTAATGTTTTATCTGAAGGAAACCAGGGAGACAGCAGATAGCAGCCGCAAAGAAAGGGGGCGTGGCCAGTGACATCTGTGTACAAACTGTTATCTGAACTCTGAGGCTTGTGAACGAAACATCACAGAGCAGAGAGATAAGGTGACATCACAGGTCATGTGACCCTCAGTCAACTCTGAGAAACCAGCAGCTTTAGAAACACAAACTATATGGGAAAGTTGTTATACCTGACAAGTTAGAAACATATAAAGAACAAAAAAATAACTTGGACAACCCCTTTAAGAGACTGTAACTGCTATGATGTTGTACCCTCATGTCCAGTGATTCTACTGGTAAGTTGTATACCATGTTGCAATGTTTTGAAAAGTATCATAGCACTCCTGTGAAGTCTCCTTGCTGTAAAAATGTACACGAAGACATTATTCAAAGACCCCGTAGAGTGCCCAACCCACAAAATTTCGGCTGTCATTAATCTATTGTGTATGCCCGCCCTAGGGGTATGACCACACAGCACAGTCGCAGTTGTTTGCATTGTTAATGGCCATGCAGCATCCGCATTACCGCATGGCCATTAGCAATGCAGACCTACAAAACAGTCCGGTCTCAGTTTAATTAGGGCCCGCTGCAACCCCTACAGCCGCACGGTACCCAAATACCCCTGGTTGATAATGTCACTAGATTAGGTTAGCATTTAACTCTTTTTTAGGAGAATTTGTAGTCAATATTCTGTTCTCACTGAGCTTCTATGTACGATAAACCCATGGCAAATTGACCTTTTGACTGTTCACAGGAGGTGTCTAGGTTGTGGTTTCTCAGTGAGGATACAGTAATGTAGCCATGTGCATGAAGCATTTAAGGGAAAGGGCCCTGCCCGTAAGAGCTTCCAGTGTAAAGCACAGTGGGGAGCGGCATAAAAATTTCCACCTTATTGGAAGTTTTCAATTTACCTGGAAGTTCTGTTTGATCCTCTCAGGGCTGAAGCTTTTTGCAAGGACCACCACTCCCTTCTGTAGCAGATATCGCATGGCCACCTGCGCTGGGCTGCGGTTCAGTTTCTCAGCAACTGTGTTTAAAACAGGATCTTCAAGCACTTTGGGAGAATTCTGATCAATCCTTTCAAAGGAAAACATAAACTATTATAATGTACCACTTTTCCTACAATTTTGAATGTTTGAAATACATTTTCTGATTTTTTGTACTGATACATTGTTATTTTTACCAGTGTATACAGGTACAAAATAGATTACATTACATGAGCACTATAAATGACGATGTCATATGCATGTGTAGTTCCAGCAAGGAATGAATGGCATAGGTTGGCAAGGAACATCGCTAAACACGCTATACCCCCCCCCCCCCCGCCCCTCTTGGTAGGAGTGGGCTGGTTCTGCTTCCTGCCAAGAGTGGGAGTTCCTGTCCAGAGACAGAAGGGAGATGAAGCACATTGTAGAGCTCCTGTGCTGTTACAGATTCTCCAGGCAGAACTACTCAAACCTCACTAAGGTAAAGTCTTGAGATGCTAGACATCAGACTGAACTGCTGTAACCAGCACTGAACACACTTCTGCAAGGTAAGGGACTACAGCCAAGACACCCATCACCTAAAATGATGCTAGGCCATAATGACCTACGTGCTGAACTGCCAGCATCCAATCTGCCTCCATATCCTTACTGGTGCCAAAGAAGATTTACACTTAAAGTCTGCTGCTACTGAATGTATTTGAGGTTCTATGTTGCACTTAGTAAAAAGGACTGTTATACATTTAATTCTGGATGCATTCTTCAGTACCACATTTCCACTGCACTGATTCCCAGGGAGCAACAGCCTGAGGGAGTACACCATGACACAACATCTTAGGCCTCATGCACATGGCCGTGCCCATATTGCAGCCGGCAAACAGTGGTTCCGCAATATATGGGCCCCGGCTGTGTGTGCAATGCATCACCAATGCAGACCCATTCACTTTGTGGAACAGATCGCAGACCCATTCAAGTTGAATGGGTCTATATCTGTCTACAGCAGCAGCAAGGATGGTGTCCGTGCATTTGAAGAATGGTGCCAATGCACAGAACGGCCAGCAACGGCCATGTGCATGAGGCCTTATAAGGGGCCACTACCTCTCCCACTGGCTCCTCCAGGGCTTGCTGCAATACTGTTCATGGTACCATAACATGAGCACCATGGCTGGTACTGTTATATGAACCATGATGCCAAGGGAGTTATATGGGTACTGATAGTTGGTACTCAGTGCTACCAATATTTTTATTATGGACACTAAAGCTGATTTAAAGAGGACCTTTCACCACTCCTGACATGTCTGTTTTAATAGCTTAATGCATTCCCCATGTAATAACAATTCTGGAACATCTATTCCTATGCCTGTATGTTGTGCCATTCCTTTATTATTCCTGCTAGAAGTTATATATGAATATCTATTAGCCTTCAGTAAGGGTACAGAGGGGAGGTAACCAGTTGGGGGGGTGTACCTGCAGAGTCTGAACATGACAGCACTGATTGGATAGAGTCAGTCTGTACAGGGACACACCCCCAACTGGTCACCTCCCCTCTGTTCCCTTACTGGAGGCAAATAGCAATTCATTCATAACTTCTAGTGCAAATAATAAAGGAATGGCACAACATACAGACATAAGAATAGATGTTCCAGAATTGTTAGTACTTGGGGAATGCATGAAGCTATTAAAATAGGCATGTCAGGAGTGGTGAATGGTCCTCTTTAAGCGAGGGAGGGGGGGTTCTTAGGAGAATACATATTTATGGGGGAAATTGAGAGATAATTGTTGACTGAACGAGCATTTGACTGACAGTTATCTCATGTGTACTGCTTAATGCAGCAGGTACTATTATATAGGTGTTAGATTGAAAGGTAACACTATACACTTTATACACACAGATAAGGATCTGCATTCAGCTATAAATCACTGACCCACCTTCTGCGTATGTTTAATCTATATAGAGGGTCAGGCTCTATAGAGAGTTCTATAGAGGGTATAGAACCAGTGTAAACTGACTACATATTTGTAATCGCTATAGAATTATATATCTAAAATTAGTTACATGGGAGCTCAGTAGTGGTGACACGGACCTGTCACCTCTCCTGATGTGTCAGTTTTAGTAGCTACTCACATCCCCATTGTGATATCAATTCTGGAGAATCTATTTCACTTCAGAAGTGGTGATATTATTATAGTAGTTATATTCTTGTACATAGGAGTCAGTATTATAGTAGTTATATACTTGTACATAGGAGTCAGTGTTATAGTAGTTATATTCTTGTACATAGGGGACAGTATTATAGTAGTTATATTCTTGTACATAGGAGTCAGTATTATAGTAGTTATATTTTTGTCCATATTGGAAGTAATATAGTTATATTGTAATATAGCAGTTGTATTGTTTTACATACGGTCTCAGGCATATGAACTTATTAGTATATCATAGTGTCATAGTGATTATATTCTTAGTGTGTAATCAACAAGATATCCATTATTATCACACCTCCTGCTATGTTTAGCCAAGTGTTTTGTCTTATCTATGATATATGGTCTTTTATTTATAGGGCCCCAGGTTCCATTATATCCTCTATTATAATCTATCATACCATCACTTATAGTAAGTCAATAGCCCTGTTCTTACCAGTTCTCTACTCTGCTGGACCCCAGTACACTGTATCCAACCAGCACAATGTCACGAGATTTGCAGAACTCCAGTAATTTACTTTGATTGAGGAATATGTGACATTCCACCTATACAGAGATATAATGGATCATTACAGTATATAACACTTATATAGACATAATGCGCCCCTGTACATAACGTGTGTATGATGTGCAATTATTTAAAGAGCAATTACTCCTAAAAATATGTTGTTTTGTCTATAGACTGTGAAAGCGATGATACACGATTAGCTAATCATGGCTGCTTCACACCTCTCCATGGGTTCAGCTCCACTGAAGTGAATGGGGTTGAGCTGAAATACCACACACAACCTGTGAACAGGTGTGGCACTGTTTTTGGAGGAAAACAGCTATGCTTTTCAAATCCTAAAACCACCTTTTAGAACTAAGATATTTATCTTTAATGATACATAATAGATTTACCTGGTTGCAGACGGGTTTGTACTTGAGTTCTGGCATGTTCAGAATCAGTTCCAATTGGCTGCGATTAAAATTAGAAACGCCAATGGATCGGACGAGCCCAGCATCTTTGCATGCTTCCATAGCCTAGAAATTGTTTAACTAATTAGAGACATGCCCCAGCCAAAACTGAGAATTTTACTACGCATGGTGGGCGAGAAATGAGAGTCCCCCACCAAACTTCAGACAATCCTGTCCTTATAATTTACCTTCCATGTATCCCGGATATCTGTGTTATTAAAAATCAGTTTTCCATTTTCATCCTTGGGAAAGGGGTCATCTCCAGGCTGGAGGAGAAAAAGATTTTACAAAGTATTTGCAAAGTTACTAAACTACAATACACCAAGTCTTCACATACAGATCTGCATTCGAAAGTAGTAAGAGCTCTATATATGAGTTGTCAACCCTTAAAGGGGATGGCCACAATTTATTTATTTTCTAATAAGCAGGGAGACTTTTAAAATAAAAAAAAAATCAATTAACCATCCCAAATTAAGTCTGTACCTGTGTTACTTCTCCGCATCTCTTCACCACTGCAGTAATGTTTTGCCTGCAGCCAATCATTTGCCTCAGCTCCAGTGTATATGCCACAAGACCACTGTGACCAGTGAAGGTAGCGTTCATGTGCAGTCAGGCAAAACACTCAATGGTGAAGTCCGAGCGGTGCCGCTAGAAAACATAGTTCAGTATCTTGAGTATAATTTTTTTTTTTATTACTAACGTGTACTCTGCCATTTAAAATAAAATGGAAGGGGACATGTTAAGTTGGACAACCCCTTTAGGTGGTACATTATACTGTGAAAACTCTTTGAGCTAACCATCCACATTTATATATACAAAGAGTTTATGGGGATGGTCATAAAAAAAAAAAGTATATAGAATAATGTTTAACGTGTCTAATGAAGAAAAAAAACATGTACTAACCACTGCCACCCACACACACAAAAAAATTATGATGAATCACCCGAAGATCATGTTGTTTATGCTTGGCATCACTATTTCGCACAGAAGCAGGCCTAGACAAAGACTAATGGTCAGCTGTAGTACTGGAGACAAGTCACTCCAGCCAAACTTAACCATAGGTGCCCTCCTTTCTTTCTCAGTCCGCATGGTGACTCCTCCCTATCCCATTTCAAGATGGCTCCATCATTCTTGGTCCCCAGCATGGCACCCTTGTAAATCTTGGCCCCTCTCTTATTCCTATTCACCAACATGGTTCCCCTCTAATTCCTAGTCCTCAGCATGGTTCCACCTTTCATTCCTGGTTCACAACATAGCTTTCCTCTCATTCTTCATCTCCAGAATGGATCCACCTCTCATTCCTGATCCCCAGTATGGCCCCTTCTCTCATTCCTGAACCCCAGCATGGCTCTTCCTCTCATTCCTAGTTCCCAGCATGACACCCCCTCTTATGTCTAGTCCTTAACATGGCTTCCCTCTCATTTCTGATACCCATCACAGCAACCCTTTCATTCCTGGTTCCTATCATCACTACTATCTCATTTCTGGTCCCCATCATGGCTCCACCTCTCACTCCTAGTATCCAGCATGGCCTCCTCTTATTCCTAGTCCTTACCATGGCTTCCCCTCTCATTTCTTGCGCCCACCATGGCTCCCCTTTCATCCCTGGTCCCTATCATCACTACCTTCTCATTCATGGCCCCCACCATGGCTCCAACTCTCATTCCTAGTATACAGCATGGCTCTCCTCTTCATTTTATTTCTCAGTGCTAATCTTCAGGCTGTAGGCTGCTTTGTTCAGCAATCATGTGTGCTGTTCAATGCAGGACTCTTAAGCTACACTCTCACCATCTCTGAGAGACTCCCATGATGGCCTGCTTATAAAAGAACAGCTTCAATGGAGTATAATGGGTAGGAAAATCAATTAAGCACACATAAAAAAATGAGTCTGGAAGGAGGGGGTCTTCTCAAAGTGGTGTTCTACTGGGGAAGTACACAACTATGCGTACTTACACAAGTAGTTCGATCCTGTGCAACCCGGCTAGTGAAATCCAATATCTGATTGGTAGCTATGGCTGATCCTATATAGACATATGTACCATATTTGAACAAACCTTAAATTCCACGGGGTTGTGGATAAGGAAGAGATCCATGTAATCCAGCCCCAAATCCTTCAGAGAATGTTCCAGGGCGGGTCGGACTCTGTCAGGAACGTGGTTATTACTCCAAAGCTGCAGAATGAATTAAGAACCTGTTTACAACTCAGTATTGCCCCCTAGTGGCCATGTTAATGAGAAAATAGGAAAACCAAGACTTTTTTTATTGGTCAGGATTTGAACTTTTTAAAATTTTGAGATTACCTTCCCAGTGTAAAAAATCTCTTCTCTCTTCACGGTTCCATCAGCAATCTTTGATCTGATGGCTTGGCCAACCTCAACCTCATTCCCGTACATAAAAGCGCAGTCAATGTGGCGATATCCAGCCTCAATGGCCACCTTGGCGCTCTCCCCAGCTTGTTCTTTGGTGTACTGTGCGGAATAACATGTAATCTTGATCAGTTGTGCAATTATTTATTGCCTAAATAGCAATTCCTCATAATCTGAATTACTGCAACTATCTATGATGACAGGGGTGTACTGGGTATCTCCTGTATATAATTATATATGTACAGCTGGTATAAGTTATACATCTTCCTGTATATAGTGATATGGACCATGCTGGTATAACATGGGTATCTTCTGTATATAATTATATATGTACAGCTGGTATAAGTTATATATCTTCTTCTATATAATGATATGGAGCATGCTGGTATAACCTGGGTATCTCCTGTATATAATTTGTGTAACTATAACATTAGTGTATGAAGAAATGACTCTGGTAAGTATTTCTTGGGTATTTATTGAGCAAGTTTCAAAATAGCGGCAGTACAACGTGACGTTTCGGCCACAATGGCCTTCATCATTATTTATTATAACATTAGTGTAACTATAAAGCCAAGTGGACTCGGCATGCATGCTTGGTACCTGCATCCCTGTATTAGTGGAGGCCTTTGAAGCACCATAAATGGCAAAAGGCAGAAGGGACCCAGCATGAATGTGGAACCAACACCCCCTGATTATACGGAAGCCATTATATCTTCTGTATATAATTATATATGTACAGCTGGTATAAGTTATACATCTTCTTCTATATAGTGATATGGACCATGCTGGTATAACCTGGGCATCTCCTGTATATAATTATATATGTACAGCTGGTATAAGTTATACATCTTCTTGTATATAGTGATATGGACCATGCTGGTATAACCTGGGTATCTTCTGTATATAATTATATATGTACAGCTGGTATAAGTTATACATCTTCTTGTATATAGTGATATACATCATGTTGGTATAACCTGGGCATCTCCTGTATATAATTATCTATGTACAGCTGGTATAAGTTATACATCTTCTTGTATATAGTGATATGGACCATACTGGTATAACCGGGGTATCTTCTGTATATAATTATATATGTACAGCTGGAATAAATCACACACCTTCTTATATACAGTATAGTGATATGGACCATGCTGGTACAACCTGGGTATCTTCTGTATATAATTATATATGTACAGCTGGTATAAGTTATACATCTTCTTGTATATAGTGATATGGACCATGCTGGTACAACCTGGGTATCTTCTGTATATAATTATATATGTACAGCTGGTATAAGTTATACATCTTCTTGTATATAGTGATATGGACCATGCTGGTATAACCTGGGTATCGTCTATATATAATTATATATGTACAGCTGGTATAAGTTATACATCTTCTTGTATATAGTGATATGGACCATGCTGGTACAACCTGGGTATCTTCTGTATATAATTATATATGTACAGCTGGTATAAGTTATACATCTTCTTGTATATAGTGATATGGACCATGCTGGTATAACCTGGGTATCGTCTATATATAATTATATATGTACAGCTGGTATAAGTTATACATCTTCTTGTATATAGTGATATACATCATGTTGGTATAACCTGGGCATCTCCTGTATATAATTATCTATGTACAGCTGGTATAAGTTATACATCTTCTTGTATATAGTGATATGGACCATACTGGTATAACCTGGGTATCTTCTGTATATAATTATATATGTACAGCTGGAATAAATCACACACCTTCTTATATACAGTATAGTGATATGGACCATGCTGGTACAACCTGGGTATCTTCTGTATATAATTATATATGTACAGCTGGTATAAGTTATACATCTTCTTGTATATAGTGATATGGACCATGCTGGTACAACCTGGGTATCTTCTGTATATAATTATATATGTACAGCTGGTATAAGTTATACATCTTCTTGTATATAGTGATATGGAGCATGCTGGTATAACCTGGGTATCTTCTGTACATAATTATACATGTACAGCGGGTATAAGTTATGCATCTTCTTGTATATAGTGATATGGAGCATGCTGGTATAACCTGGGCATCTTCTGTATATAATTATATATGTACAGCTGGTATAAGTTATATATCTTCTTGTATATAGAGATATGGAGCATGCTGGTATAACCTGGGCATCTTCTGTATATAATTATATATGTACAGCTGGTATAAGTTATATATCTTCTTGTATACAGTGATATGGACCATGCTGGTATAACCTGGGTATCTTCTGTATATAATGATATATGTACAGCTGGTGTAAGTTATACATCTTCTTGTATACAGTGATATGGGCCATGCTGGTATAACCTGGATATCTCCTGTATATAATTATATATGTACAGCTGATATAAGTTATGCATCTTCTTGTATATAGTGATATGGGCCATGCTATTGAAGGCAGCCTAATACACTAAGTATAAAGGAAAGCTGCAGAACTTTTCTTTATACCGTAATGAAATTTTAGGCTATGACTCGACATTTCATTATTTACAAGTCACAGTTAAGGTGCAGCATTACAGCAAATTGCACACAAGCTCAATGTGGGGAAAATCTCTGAACTGTTGCATATCGGTCAGAATTTTTTGCTTTAGATTAGTCAGGTGCAGTTTTATACTCACCGTTTCCGGAGCATAGGTGCCAAATCCAATCACTGGCATTTTATGCCCATCATTTAGTGTAACATAGGAGTCCGGCTTGAGCGCCATAGTGCAGTGTGCCCTGTGCTGCTAGTCTCGATGCAAAGCGTGCTGACTGTATTTAACCTGTCCCTGCCCTACCCTATAGACCATCCCATAAAGGAGTGAATAGGGCCTGCCTCTTCAGCAGTAGGAACACGCAGAGCAGGTGGCTGGAACTATCCGATACGTCAGGCCTTGTAAATCTACTCTACTATTCGTAGAAAGACGCCAATGTTTCCCCCTGAGATCAATAAGTCCACCCCTGTGCTTATCTTGTGCTCTTTTATAGAGCTCGTGCAAAGTCTATTCAGTTATATCCTAGTTCTGTCTGTTCCTGGTAAAGCTGGGTGACCACCAATATCGTCATTACTAACTTTTGTCATACTGTTTCATGATCAGGAAGTCGTGCTGTTCAAAATACTTTAGCTTATGCCCCACACGTTTATATAGGGCACGCCCCCATATGAATCATGAGTAATTAATAGGGACTAGAGTCTCCTACCTCACACCTCAAAATGAATACAGGCTCCAGAGCAGATCCCTACATAAATACAGATGTAATGGGGATAAGCTTTACACTCCTTCTTATGCATCACTTTATTGTAGTTTTCAAGGATTTTAATATTGCATTATTTCAATGGGAAGTGCTGCGGTTACCAGGTCTGCCACTACTCGATGAACAGTGGTGTAGTTCCAGCACCGCCGCTATTCTGAAACAGCTGATCAGCAGGGGTGCAGGGAGTCGGACCTCTGCCAATTAGATGGCCTATCCTGAAGAGAGGTGATCAATATTAAAATCCTTGAAAACTACAATAAAGTGATGCATAAGAAGGAGTGTAAAGCTTATCCCCATTACATCTGTATTTATGCAGGGATCTGCTCTGGAGCCTGTATTCATTTTGAGGTGTGAGGTAGGAGACTCTAGTCCCTATGAATGATTCATATGCCATAGACTGGGGGCGTGCCATATGAACATGGGACCAACACAGATGTCTTCAGCTGCCAAGTACACATGTAAGGGGTTGTTCACATATCAGTTATTTGATCAGTTATTTCCATCAGTTATTGTGAGCCAAAACCAGGAGTGGACACTAAACAGAGATCAGATATAATGAAAAGATCTGCCCCTGTTTGGTGTTTTTGACCCGCACCCAGTTTTGGCTGACAATAACTGATGGAAATAACTGATCAAATAACTGATATGTGAACAACCCCTAATAAGTCAGTCAGTTACATAGGCACAAATCTGCTGACAGATGCCCTTTAATGCATTTCACTTCGTATTTATCAACTGCAACTTTTTTAAAAACTCAGAAAAAAGTGTAAACTTGCTCCAATAGGGGAGTGGCATAGAAAACTGAAGTAGCTTTTCTAGCCAAAAGTGTAAGGTTTAAAAATGTGTCAAATCTATCAATGTGCAACATTTGATAAATTTGGTGCTTGTAGAAAGCGGACAGCTAACCAGATATATCGATTCCACTCCAGTGGACGGACCTCGTTCCAGTATGTACATGCAATCCAGAAAGAGGGCAATCCGGCACCAGGACTGTTAAAATCATGTTCTTTATTGTAGAAAATCCATTACAGATGATGCTCCCTTAACATGGCAGCAATTACAAACGCGTCTTGATCATAAACACAATCTTAGCCATGTTCAAGGTAAACCAATCCGGACTTCAAAGAATACCCTCATGATATATTTGTACCTATATGTGTATTCAGAAGTCTATGGGGTAGATTTATCAAAATGGTGTAAAGTAAAACTGCCTTAGTTGCCCATAGCAACCACATTTCATTTTTCAGAGCTCCTTTGGAAAATGAAAGGTGGAATCTGATTGGTTGTTATGGGCAACTTTAGGCCTCTTTCACACGAGCGTCACGGATTAGGTCCGGATGCGTTCAGGGAAACTCACACCATTTTGCAAGCAAGTTCATTCAGTTTTGTCTGCGTTTGTGTTCAGTTTCTTTTTCACGTCTATGGGGCCAGGGCTGCGTGAAAAACGCAGAATATAGAACATGCTGCGTTTTTCACACAACGCAGAACTGATGCGTCAAAAAAAACGCTCATGTACCAAGACCCATAGAAATAAATGGGTCAGGATTCACTGCGGGTGCTATGCGTTCACGTCACACATCACACCCACGCGGAAAACTCGCTCGTGTGAAAGGGGCCTTACCAGTTTTCTTTTACACCAGCTTCATAAATCTCCCCCAGTGTTTTTCCTCAGGAAAAGCACGGGAGCTTGCATTACTTTGGTCTATTCTCCAGGAAGAATGTGACCATTTTGTTTAATAGGTCCATGAGAACGGTTTTCACAGACTGCACCCAGACGTCATCCATCTGTGGCCATTTTTTAATGAACCATTGCATAGAAAATTAATACATGGTGTTGCCACATCTTTTCCGCAATGGCTTCAAATAGGCACACCTCTGGCGTTTTGTGGCACAGCATGCTAAGACTGACAGGAAATTTGTATTAATGTATGATTAGCTGCTGGGGAGAAAAAGGCGATTAAAAAATATCCTGGAAAGCGTCATCTGTCATGTATAGAATAAGGTTTCCCATCAATCAGTAACAGGGAGGGGCGATGGTGACAAATATTTAAAGGTAAAGAATGTCATTTGTTTCAGTTTTCTTTGTATTTCAGGTTTAAGCTTGAAGCAGCCGGTCCACACCCCTCCCCCAGCATCTACTCAGCATTGTTCAGCAGAAATTGGTATGACTGGCTGGAGATGCTACACCCTCTGCATCAAGACCATAGTCACTGGTGAATGCCGGGCTCAGACAGGCCCACAGGGAAGTAAATGAATCCCCTTGTGGGCCCCTAGTCTCTCACCACTTGCACAGGTTTTACATGGCACAGTACACTGACATACCTCCCAACTTTTGAAAATTGCAAAGAGGGAAAATGTGTGCGGTGCACATCACGGCAGTTTTTTTTATACTAGGCCACATCTCTAAGTAAAGCATAAGTACTGGAGCCTCTTCGGCAATTTTTTTCTTGTGTTTCAATGTCCATATAAATATTAACACATAAATCATCAGATTATAGATATTTTAAGGTACAAATTGAACCAAATAATGAAGTTCTGGTCTAATATACAGGTAGAAACCATACAAACACTTTAGTAAGGAGCAATTTAGTAAATTTATTAATGCACATTTATGCATTAATTCCCCAGGTCAAAAAGAGGGACATTTAAGGCTCAAAGAGGGACAGAGGGACTTGGGTCAAAAAGAGGGACTGTCCCTCCAAAAGAGGGACACTTGGGAGGTATGCACTGACTGCACTACACACAGGCAGCGTACGGCATATCAACAAGCCTATGCATCCATGAAAAATATATCTGCAAATTGTTAATAATTACCAAGTTTATTATTATAGACGCAGCAGGTCCCTGAGGTGACTTCCAGGGACAGAGCAGACCACCAAATAGTCTCATTCCCCAAAGACCAGAGTAGCTGCAGGGGCCCCCCACCATCATTTTGCAGCCAAGGTTGCCAACTTTCCAGAAATTCCTGAACAGTACACAAAATGAGGGCACTTTTTTCACAAAGTATGTGAAAAACTGCAATACTGCCACTGGGTTTTTACGTTCTAAATTTTACGGCGTTCATTTTTCGATATATTTTACATAATATCTTTATTCTGTGGGTCAATACGATTACAGTGATAGCAGATACATATAGTTTTTTTTTGCGTTTTACTACTTTTTTGCAATAAAACCCTTTTTTTAAAAGAAAAAAATGTTTTGCATTGCCGATTCCCAAAACCCATAACTTTTTTATTTTTATTACTATGGAGTTGTGTGAGGGCTTCATTTTTTCGGGACGACTTGTATTTTTCATTGGTATCATTTTTGAGTAAATGACGCTTTTTTATCGCTTGTTAGGCTAGTTTCACACGAACGTTGTGTTTTGCGATCCGCAAATTGCAGATCCGCAAAAAAAATGGATGGCATCCGTGTGCATTACATATTTTGCGGAACGGAACAGCTGGCCCCTAATAGAACAGCACTATTCTTGTCCGTAATACGGACAAGAATAGGACATGTTCTATTTTTTTATGCGGGCTACGGAACGGACATACGGATGCGGACAGAAATGAATGGGTCCGCATCCTATCCGCAAAAAAAAGCGGATCGGAGCCCGCAAAAAATGTCGTGTGAAAGAGGCCTTATTATGTTTTTTTCGGTGGCAACTAAGAATAAATTAGCAATTCTGTCTTTTGTTTTTAATTTTTTTATGGCGTTCACCGTAGGGGATAATTTTTGTAATATATACGTAGTCTGGGTCGTTATGGACACGGCAATACCAAACATGTGGGGGAGATTTTTTTTTGCAATTTTTTTCATTGAAAAGCATATTTTCAATGGAAGAAATAGCGTAATTCTTTTAATGGGATTTTTTATTGAATAAATGGGGTTTTCTTTTACTTTTTTTACCACTTAATAGTCCCACAAAGGGACTATAACCAACAGTATTTTGATTGCTTTTAAAATGCAATGCAGTATCCCTAAACTGCATTGCATTTTAATGGCAATGCTATTCTGACATTGACCAACAGGCTGCGTCAGAGAGGTTTGGTAATTAGTCAAGGCTGGTCTGGGGCCTACATCAAACCCCTGCCAACGTTCCCACACATTGGCACCCCGCGATCGCATTTGCCGCTCCCTCTGTCAGCACTTTACTTGCGGCGGGCACCATTGCCCGCGGCATGTAAAGTGTTAAACAGCCCAGATCGGCACTCCTCATGTGAGAGCCGGGCCCGCGCTCCCCGCTGCACGGGAGACCCATGCAGCGCTTAGACTGGGCTGCCGTAAAAAAGCGGCGGCCCAGCCTAAGGCCCCTTAGTGACTGCTGTAAAAAGGTGTATGGATGGTCACTAAGGGGTTAAAGGGGTTTTCAAAGACTTATATACTGATTACCTATCCTCTGGATAAGTCATCAATATCTGATAGGCGGGCGTCCGTCACCCGATCAGCAGTTTGAAGAGACACCGGTGTTCCTGTGAGCACCACAAGCCTTTTCTGTGTTCACCAAGCACAGCGCCGAACATCGTATAGCGGCTGTGCTTGGTATCGCTGCCTAGGCCATGTGACCGATGAACTTGATGTCACTTGACCTAGGAAGAGATGCGAGAAGGCTGCAGTACTGGTGCCTTCTCAAACTGCTGATCAGCGGAGATCCTGGGTGTCAGACCCTCACCGATCAGATACTGATGATCTATCCAGAGCAAACCCCTTTAAGACTGGGGGAACCTGAGCAGGTTCTGTGACTGTAATTATCATTATTTCATGGCTCACAGATTGGGGACATTTATCAAGATTGGCGTATCCATATGCCAGTGATGATCTACCTGCACTGGCGTGAGATGCACCTATTTTATTAAGAGGCAGATGCCTCTGAACAAATCAGCCACATCTCTGCCCTGCCATGCGACAGAAACTGAAGTCTACGCCAGCTTCTGGTGAAAGTTATAGTGAATGTGGAGGCCTTCTAAGCCCCGTTCCATTTACTTGTCACTTCAGAAAAGTATTGAGAAGCCTAAAAAGTCGCAAATTATGGTGTACATATGGTTTGCCCCATAATGTGCAACTTTTTTACACCATAATAGTGACGTAAAGGGCTTAATATAATATATAAACAGACACTTTCAGGGGGGTGGAGGAGCCTTATATACTGGCACTGCAGAGGGAGCATTATATACTCATACTAGAAGGGGGACAGAGGAGCATTATACATACTGGCACTATAGGGGGTGGAAGAGCATGATATACTAGCAATATATGGAGCGGCGGAGAAGCATAATATATACTGGTGCTAAAGGGAGGCCGAGGAGCAGTATACATACTGGCACTAGAGGGGGGGCATTAAACATACAGGCAATAAGGGGGTTTTTATACTGCAGTAGCAGCAGGAGGAAGCACATAATCGAAAAGTGAGAAATCTAATATGTCTTTGTGGCAAACTTTACAGAGACAAGACATGGCTGAAAGAACTCATCATGGCGGTCTGCTCCCAATGGATAAGATGAGGAAAGAGAGCATTTGTATCAAAGGAGACATCATTGGATATGAAAGGTATATGATGCTGATTTCTCCTGTATGTTTGGTAGTGCAGAATGTGATGTCCATATGTCTTTAGCAGTAGTACTGGTGGGACGCTATTTAATTTTTTGGGTATGGGCAAAGAGTATGTAGCATAGGCCCTGCCTATAACACAGACTTTACCAGGCTCAATAGCACATATGTAATGTGACACAACCTGTTCTGTAGATCACTTCTATATGTAAACTGTAAAACTGTGTTCAAAGGTAAACGCACACATTATCTCCACTATTTACCTAATATGGGCCACTAGGGGGCACATAGTTAACAAAAAAAATTGTTGTCATCATTATTCAGCAAAAAGTAAAGTATATGAACTTTGACCGGGCTTGTACATCAACTTCACAGCGATATGCTTAAATGTACATGAAGGCTTCTTCACAGTGGTGGAGATGACATAGACGCCTACATGAATAGATCTTATTCATAGAGTTGTGTTAATATTCATCATGATAAGGGTATTTTGGATGGTCCTTCCACCTATGAAGACATAAAAAAGGAAAAAAACCCAAAAACGTTTAGATATAATTCAAGTAAGAAACCACGAGCAAACAAAAACAGACAGTGCAGGAAACTAGACAAGATAGAGTGACTCAGGTTGTCAGTGGTGCGCTCTATATTAATAGTAGTCAGCCCTAGATCTGTCAAATGCAGAATTAAAGGCAATGTGTCATAAGAAAACAATGCTTTTATGTTAAAAAGATTTTTTTTAGAACCGTTGGTGATTTTTTTTTCCCAAGTCCCTATCTACAATTAAAAACAATACTAAAATTGTGCATTGAGAGTAGCCAAATGGCGATAGACACATTAGACAGAAGGGGACCTCATTGCTTTCTATAGGAAAGTTTTCTAGGCATGCTCTGTGATGTGTGCAGAGGTCAGGAGGGAGTAGATAAGTTGTGATATCACCTATTATGGATGATGGATCCTGTGTTATCTGTACACAGATGATATCTGTATTTCTTCCTGTGGTGATAATGATAATAGCTACTGAAAAGCTACCTACACTTAACAGAATGTGTCAACATATTATTGGGCCTACTGGCCAGTGTGAAAGCTGCACAATTTTACTAATTTTTATATATAGTGACCTGGAAAATGAAAACAAAAATCTCCAAAAATTCTAAAACTATTTAACGTAAAAATAAGATTTACCAATAGGTCATTTTCTCATGACACATCCCCTTTAACCTTATGTTTATACCAGCCCAGCAGAAAGCAAAGGGAATGTTTCAGCATCTGTCTGGCCCACATTGTGTAGGCACCAGAGTGAACCGACCCATAAATACAACCCAACCTCAGTGTTGCAGTGCTATGTAGGCTGTTTACAACCACACATAGCAAATCTGGATTCCAGTGAGGACAGAAGGCCTCCATCATCTAGAAGCCTATACCACACTCAGAATGAGTCTCAGAAGGGATGCCTACTTAAAGGGAACCTGTCATCTCCGAAACACCCCCTGAACTAGTGTAAGAGATGTATAGTGTAAGTGATGCTGAATCCGAATATGTAAGTTTTATCTTCATACTCACTTCCATTCCGACGCTGTGCTCCCACAAACCTGCAGTAAAATGCACTCAGTGGACTCTTCTTTGAGTCCTCTCCATTATATGAGTAAGCACCGGCGTCCACTGAGTGCATTTTACTGCAGGTCTGTGGGAGCACAACATCAGAATGGAAGCAAGTATGAAGATAAAAATTACATAACCAGACTCGACGTCACTTACACTATACATGGCTTTCTCTAGTTCAGGGGGTGTTTCGGAGATGACAGGTTCCCTTTAAAGGGGTTGTCTCACTTCAGTAAGTGACATTTATCATGTAGAGAAAGTTAATACAAGGCACTTACTAGTGTATTGTTATTATCCATATTGTCTCTTTTGCTGGCTGGATTCATTTTTCTATCACATTATATAATGCTCGTTTCCGTGGTTACAGACCACCCTATAATCCATCAGTGGTGGCTGTGCTTGCACACTATAGGAAAAAGCACTAGCCTATGTGCCCTCCCATGGTCCTGGCCACTAGAGAGGCTGACGCTTTTTCCTATAGTGTGCAAGCACAGCCACCACTGATGGATTGCCAACCTCTAGGCTTCTATGGTATGACAGTGGCAGGCACCACATATATGGCAGACCTTAGTAAAACCTGCAGATTATACTTACATTGGCATGCTGTCATAACGCAGATTTTTATTCTGCCCATCCAGAGAGGTCATGTCTTCTTCTGAAAGATGGAAATCTAGAACCTAGGATTAAAGTACAGTACACAAATTAGACCACAGTAAAGAATAACTCTGCCACTACTGATACTTATAATTTAATTGGGAATATTCCTCCTATCATGCCTAAAGGTCCCTTTACAAAATCCGATATAATTATCAGGGATGATTGTTTGTAGAAACACTTGTTCCCAATAATTGTCCAGGGTAAAGGTGTCAGCAATCACTGGATGAACAAAAAAACTCTCGTTCATCGGGTGATTGTGTCTTTCAGCTGATCGCTCATCTCCCTGTGTAAACAATGATTCTCTATGGGGACAAGCAAGTGGAGGTGATTGCTGCATGTAAATATAGCGCTCGTCTCCTCTGATCAGGCAAATATCAAGAATTAATTGAATGTAACATCAGTTCATCTAAAAGGAGTATTAGGGTGGGGCTCAAATTTAATATTCTCCGTGGTATGGGAGGAGCTTTCTGCTGTGCTCGCTGTCACCCCCTGCTAAGTAATTTACTGTGTATGAGTTGTCAAGAGGACTGGGATAACGGAAGGTAGAGATGATCGCAGCACATTTCTATTTACAGCCATTTACAGTTGCATAGCTCCCAACTGCCCTGCATCTGGCAGGACCATCCAAGATCTCAGTGGCTGTCCCGGGAGGGGGAGGATATGCGCCGTTCATCGTGGGAGCAGGACTAGGTGAGTAGGTTTTTTTTTATTATAGCTACAGGGCCAGCACTACTGTAAGGGGGCATTAAGGGGACAGCACAGATGTAAAGGGGCACTAAGGGGGCATCACAATTGTATAGGTGGCACTAATGGGGCAGCACAACTGTAAGGGGAGCGCTAAGAGGCCAGAACAACTGTAAAGGGTGTACAGCACAACGGTAAGGACACTAAGGGGGCAGCATAACTATAAGGGGAGGGCATTGAGGGGGCAACACAACGGTAAGAGGGGTACTAAGGGGCAGCACAACTTTAAGGGGTACTAAGGGTGCAACAAAATTGGGAGGAGGCACTAAGGGGGTAGTACTAATGTAAGGGGGCAATAAAGGGGCAACACCTAAGTAAAAGCACAGAGGGAGCAGAACAACTGTAAGAGACGCGTTCAACTATAAGAGGGCACTAAGGGGCCAGCACAACTATATAGGGGGCAGCACAACTGTAAGGTAGGCAATAAGGAGGTCAGCACAACTGTAAGTGGTACACTAAGGGGGCAGCACTACTGTAAAGGAGCACTAAGGGGGCAGCACAGTTGTAGGCAAGGCATTAAGGGGTGGCACTATTCTAAAGGGTTATAACTACTGTATGTGGGCACTAAAGGGGCATTCTTTGTAAGGGGGTACAAAGGGGACTGGGTGGGATTCGGCATGTATAGATAGGCATGGGGACAGAGAGAGAGATGTGGCTTATTGTAAAAAAAATAATAATAATAGTTGTCACGGTGCATGTAGTGTGCCAGAGATTTTGTCCCTCCTTCAGCTTTTCAAAAGTTGTGAGGAATGCAGTTGGAGTGCTTATTCCCTATAGTATACATTATGGCCCCTATTAAGAACATGTCACAATTACCTGTAAATTCTGTTTGATCCTTGCTGGAGTGAAGCTCTTCGCAAGCACAACAATTCCTCTCTGCAGCAGGTACCGCATTGCTACCTGGGCGGGGGTTCGGCCTAGTTTATCAGCTATTGCATGCAGAATGGGATCCTCAAGGAGTACAGGGGAGTCCTTACTTATCCTGTATACAAAACCACAGATTATAGGATTTCTACAAGAGTCATTTTATATTCCACTAGAATCACTATAATGATACCTACTCCCATGTTTCATCGCGGCTGGACCCCAGGACACTATACCCAACCAGCAGAACGTCTTGTGATTTGCAGAACTCCAGCAGCTTGCTTTGGTTCAGGTAGATGTGACATTCTACCTATACGGAGATCATTCACATAAGATAGATACTTCAGAACATTAGATGTATTCATGAACAGAATGCTAGAACTACAGTGAAAACGTAACGTGTAATAGCGACTTTTATTTGATGTCACTCAGCGTCTTTGATCCACATAGAAGATCATATAGCAAACATGGAGCTGTTACTTCCAGGGATCCTGACATGGGGAAGCTAGCATTACCTGATTACAGACTGGTTTGTATTTGAGTCCTGGTTTATCTAGGATCAACTTCAGCTGGCTGCGGTTAAAATTGGACACACCTATGGATTTCACAAGGCCGGCGTCCTTACACTGTTCCATAGCCTGCAAGTATGTAAGCAGAAAACATCCGGTAATATTCCTGTAATCCAGCCTCAATGGGAGCCAACATCATACAAAGGGAAATTACTGATGTAACATGATGTAATAGAGTATAATAATACTGTATAATCACTCACCGCCCAGGTGTCTCGGAGATCGGTGTTGTTATAAAGATATTTTCCATTCTCATCCAAAGGTACCAGATCTTCTCCAGGCTTAAAAAGATCATACTATGTGTCAACAGTCTGTGCCCCCATAAACAGTGCTAGAAGAGTGCCTCTCAAAAAACAGTACCAACAAAGTGCATCCCGTAAACCGACAGAACAATGCCTACCATAGACAATGCCAACAAAGTGTATCCCATAAACAGTGCCAGCAGAATGCCTATCAAAGTCAATGCCAACAAAGTGCCTCCTGTAACAGTACCAGCAGAATACCACCATAAACAGTGTCAGCAGAGTGCCTCTTGAAAACTGTGCCAACAAAGTGCATCCCATAAACACTGCCAGCAGAATGCCTAACAAATATGCCTATATTTTAATATTTTGGACATTTTTCATAGTTTATTTTTATATGTAAAATTGGGAACAGGGTGTATTTTTAATATTTTTGTAGGATTTTTATTAAAAAAAACTTTTTAGAATTATTTTGGCTGTAATTTTTGCTCCCCTTAGGGGATTTGTACATTCAATGTTTTGATTGGTTGTACTATGGACTGAAATAGTATACTATTGCAGTCTATGTGATTCTGACCAGGTGCCTCAGGCTCAGCCTCGTAGGCAGCTCACTATGACAGTGCTGGGAGCCCCAGGCTATCATGCCAACCAACTGGAGCCCAACAATTTTGTGTTGGGGGCTCCCATAGAAGGGCACCTTCTTTCTTACACAGTGACCTCGATTAAGCAGTACTGTTGTGGTACTGACTAATGTGAATGCATTTTCTATTTGGATTTATTCATCTTGGATGGCCCACAGTTATCTGGAAAATGGAACTGAATTGGATTTACATGGCCAACTTACATTCAGGTAACAGATGAGCATGACAAGAATCAGTAGAGTCCCTTTCATATATGCTTGCAAGCCCAGTGCTCCTACAAACAGTGACAGACAATTGCCCCTATAAACAATAGGGCCATTAGATTGCCCCAAGGAACATTGTCAGACAAATGCCCCTGTAAAATGTGATAGCAGAGCATGGCCAATAAACAATAATGCCAGAAAAATGCCCCATAGAATTAAACACTGTAATTTCTGATCAATAGTAATATTTGAGCTTTCTGTAGCCACCACGTTTCCAGAAATTCACCAGCAAACAAGATAAATAATTTGTATAGCCCCAGCCCCCCCCAATGTCATAATATCCCCCAGCCATGCCCAGTTTTAGTTAAACGGCAAGCTTAAAAGGCAGGATGACAAACAATATGATGGCCTTTGCAGCTCCCACATATTTCTGAGTGTTAAATCTTCTCAGATATTAAGTTATTTGTCTCCTGGTCAACCGTATAATTAATTAGATTTAAAATACAAGACTGTAAGAAAGCTGGTTGGGAGCTGTAATGGTGGTCACATTGACTGTCACCCATCTTTCCTAGAAACAGAATGGCTACATGAAGTAGAGTTTCATAATGTTTTATCTTCTTAGGACTCACCTTAAACTCAACAGGGATGTGAATGAGGAAAAGATCCAAGTAATCCATCTGGAGGTCTTTTAGGGATTTCTCCAGAGCTGGGCGCACCAGTTCTGGAGAGTGGAATGTGCTCCACAACTGAAAGACACAAAATATTTATTGGTTCCAGGACCAGAATCCAAACTGTCAAATATTCTTCACCCAAGGATATATGGTTGTAAATCATATTTGGATGTTCTTCTGTATGGAAATTTATTGGTATGGGGATCACCTGGAGAACCACCAGCTTCCACTAGGGGGAGCGTGTGTATTTAGGTTCCTTACCTTGACTTCTAGAGGCGCTATATAAATTCATATGCATTGAGCTCCCCCTAGTGGCTCCTGAAGGCAGCTGATTTTACACATTTCCAGGTTTTTTACTACTTGACTCTTTTCTGAACTCTGATGGTGTATCAGGCAATAAGTATGGAGGGGACTTCATACACTTCCCGCATGGATTCCATTTTTGAACCAGGACAATAGCTCCATTTAGAAAATAACATCACAGTTTTTTAAGAATATCTTACTTTTCCAGTATAGAACAAGTCTTCTCTTTTTATGGTTCCATCTGTAATCTTCTCTTTAATGGCCCGACCAACTTCCACCTCATTGCCGTACAAGTAGGCGCTGTCAATGTGTCGGTATCCAGCTTCAATGGCCAGTCTTGTAGCCTCTTCTGCCATGCTTTTAGGAAACTGAAAATATTGAGAGTCAATAAAGCTATCTAATAAATGTGCCTTGAATGTACTAAAACAGTAATAGTAGTCTTATGGGGGTGTAGTGAGAAGCTTTTGGAGTATTTCCCTCTATCACAGTGGTATTTGAGCCTTGTTTTCATTTAGAGAAGGGGTACACAACCATTTTTGGTATGTATGCGACTCTGTCAGGTTCTACCACTCCTTAAAGGGGCTATCTGGTTTCTCCCAATACTTTTCTTGATATAGTTATATACACAGTTCAGTAGGCGTGTGGTTACAGTCTTTCCTACAGAAGTCACAGTACTTGAAGATTACAGTGTTTAAAGGCTATGTATACCTTTGGGGGCAATTTTTTATGATTGCATGTTACTTGTTTTTGGCCAAAAATCATGTTTTCAATAGGCCTTTATTAAAAATATTGGGCTGTTCTGTCACAAAGTGTAAACTGTTTTTCTAGCTGTGTGACTGGTACTTTCACTTCCACTTTGTGCCAGTCATCTAATAAACATTATCTCTAAATTAATAATTCATAAACACCTATTTAAGCCACATTTTTATCAGTAAGATACTGTAAGAACTGAGCTTTAATGAGTGTTTATAATGTCAGAGAGCAGAGATTCTGAGTCCGTCAGCTCCTGGTCTGACGGAAAAGACAGAAAATTAAAAGGGTGCTACTAGAGCATTTCAGCTATATACAGAAAAAAAGATTCCATATTTTCAATAAAGACCAATTTAAAAAATAATTTTTAGCTCATAATGAGTACAATGAAAAAATAAAAAAAAAATTGCTTCCACATGCACATTGCGGTTGGCAAGTTTATGTGGTTACACTCTTCGTGTCAAATAGTGGGAAGACACAGTCTTCTCTTAGGGAGATATTATGTTCTTTTTTTATTTTTATTGCAAATTTTCAAAAGACATATAACATAAAGAAACACCCCTCTCAAAGACACCTTCTGAAGTATTTCCTCCCATTTATCATTAATTATAAGCCCAAGGTGCCTTTGCCACCTCTCCCTCAAGGAAAAAGGTTATTTTTCTAAGGCCTCATTGACATCTCTGTCATGGAGATCTGGCTGCGTTGATCTGGCACAAATGTACCACTTAAGCCATAAAGCAGCTGGATCATTCCCGGACCACATTAGAGTCAACAGGGATCCGCTGGTGAAGTAGAGAATCCGGCAATGCCGAATCTTGCAAGATCTAGCCAGAGCACTCTGCTGGATCTCCTTGACGGAGATGTGAACTCAGCCTAAGAGGCATCTATAGTGTACAGAAATTACCCCTTTGCCGCCAATTCAATGAAGGCTGCCTTAGTGTCATAGGTGTTTTCTTGCACTGCATTTCATACTGTAAGTGTGTCACAACTATAGATACTGGTAGAACTTACTTTGCAGTTATCAGCTGCTACAGAGGTTCTGTAGCAGCTGAGTTGTATATTATGAGGTTCTGTAGCAGCTGAGGTGTGTACTATGATGTTCTGCAGCAGCTGAGGTGTGTGTTATGAGGTTCTGTAGCAGCTGAGGTGTATATTATGAGGTTCTGTAGCAGTTGAGGTGTATATTATGAGGTTCTGTAGCAGCTGGGGTGTGTATTAGGAGGTTCTGTAGCAGCTGATGTGTGTATTAGGAGGTTCTGCAGCACCTGAGGTGTGTATTAGGAGGTTCTGCAGCAGTCAGAGAAACATCAGTTGTGACTGGATTAAATCCTTTAGTTTTCTGTGTCTGCACTTTGTAAAATGTCCCTGTCTTGTTCCTCGGCCAGCACGCATCGCACTGTGACGTGACTGACCAGTCTGGACCTGACCTGATCCAGCAGCGTCACCAGTCCAGACTACAGACCAGCTCAGTGAAGACCTACCCAAGGCCCTCACTGCACTCTGCCAGCAGCACAAACAGTAAGTCAGCATTGGGGAGGAGGTGAAGCAGGAGCAGGCACAGTCCATGGGGGTAGGATGGCACACAATATTAAAAGTAGCAGCAGCAGGCACAGTTCGTCGGGTAAGGCTAGGTAATCACGTGTGATCAGATTTTGTTATTCTGTTCCAGCATACCAGCAGAATTCCGGAATCGTCAGATCCAGCATATGCCAAACACTGCTGGCACCTGCCGGATCCCATTCACAATAATGGGGTCATTCGAGATTGTTTAGCCCTTTGTTTTTGCCAGAATCTGCAATGGAGGCTTCTGCTGGATCCTCTGCAGCAGATGTGCATATACCCGAAGGGGTACAATGGGTCACTCACAAGGGGGCCCAATTCAGATTCTTGCCATGGGGCCCAGTGATTTCTATGTACGCCCCTGCTGCCAGTCAATGATATTTGTACACGGGGAGGTGTTATCAGTGATTGCTAACCATCTCTGTATACACATTTACACAGAGAGTGCTGTCAGTCACTGATAACTCTTCCCCTGTGTACAATGAAGTTAGAAATAGTAGAAATTTAAATGTATAAATATACACATTTTAATGAATCTTTTTCCATAAACTATATATCAATCTGCTCAGCTTCTCCTGTCCTATAACATGCTGCCTGCAGATTGTATTAAAGGGAACCTGTCATCAGCATAAATTAGTGACAGACGCACTAATTTCAGCGGTGTATCACTCATGAGCTAAAAGTAAATGGTTGCCGAGAACCAGCATCATAATCATTGCAGCACAGGCCTGGAAAAGAGTCAAATCTACCTGAGAGGAGTCAGAGTTATTCATAATCTCCTGCTCTCCCCGCCCATCTGATGATGATTGACAGTTCTCTTCTAGGGAGAAAAGTAAGGAGAAGACAGCCAATCATCAACATTTTAACAGTTCCAGAATGGACAATAGCTAACAAGTGACCTGCTTTTTCTCCCTCTTCATTATAACATTGCTTTTGAAAGAAACAAATAATACTTACAATGGTAAGTAAGTGCTGGAACAACCGTTGTTGGGCTTCCTGAAGACTAGTTCATCTTGTTTCTGAGGGATCCAGTACAAATCTCTCTTCTGACTCTTGTACTTCCCTACAAAAAACCTTCTGTGGAGGAGGTGTTCAACTTACTCTATCCTCAGGACAGGTCATCAATATCAAATCGGCAGGGGTCCGACACCCAGCACCCCCGCCAATCAGCTGTATGAGGAGACGGCGCGTGCAATGCGTATGTGCCATCTACCTTCTCTCAAAGACCATAGACCACAGCAGCGTACAGGAAGAGAGAAGGGAGATGGCACGTGCGCACTGCGCGCGCCGTCTCCTCCTACAGCTGATCGGCTGGGGGGACCGGGTGATGGACCCCCACTGATCTGATATTGATGGATAGCTTGAGGATAGGTCATCAATAGTAAAATAATTATTTATTCAATTTATAACTTTTTTTCCTGTTGCACCATGCGGAAAAAAATTCACCGTGCAGAAAAATATTTTGCTAATTTATTGTTATATTTATTTTTTATTGTTCATTTTTATATATATAAATGTGAAAGGGGTATTTACATTTTTTATTTTTTGTGATTTTTCAAATAAAAAAACCTTTTTTACACTATAATTTTAGTCCCCTCAGGAGACTTGAACATCTGATTCTTCGGGATTCTGACAGTCTGCCTGCGAAGCTGTGTCTCAGACATAGCTTTGCAGGTAGCTAGCCATAATATGTCTGGGAACCTTCACAAGGCCCAAGGCTGTCATGGCTACTGATGGGTGCCCCACATTTTAAGGCAGAAGCTCTAATCGGTAGACAAAGGGAGCCCCCATCCTCTGTCTAACGCTCACAAATGCCACAGTCGCTATTAACCCTTTCAGTACCAGAGGTTTTTTTGGTTATGCATTTTTGTTTTGCGCTCCCTGCCTTCAAACAGCCATAACTGTTTTATTTTTCTGTTCACATAGCTGTATGAGGGCTTGTTTTTTTGAGGGACAAGTTGTACTTTCCAACGCCACCATTTAAAATTGCATATGGTGTGGTGGGAAGCGGGAAAAAAATTCCAAATTGGGTGAAATTGCAAAAAAAACGCTATTCCGCTACAGTTCTACGGGTTTCTTATTTACAGCGTTCGATGTCCATTAAAACTGACCAGTTACTTTTATTCTACTGGTCAGTACGAATCCGGCAATACCTAATTTTCCTGCGTTTTGATAAAATAATAAGAAAGTTGCGCTTTTTTTTTTTTTTTTCCCTTGTCATATCTTGACCCCTATAACTTTTTTTCGGGCACCCGACCGTATATGGAGGGGGCACTGGGACTGCTGATGTCCCTAATCAATTCTTTAGGAGCTGGTTTTCCCTCCTTTTTTCCTGGTATATGGGCAGGTAGTGCAGTGAGCTAGGAAGGGTTAATTTTCCTGGGTTGCTTTTAGGCCAGGGGAGGGATTTTGTCTTCCCACCCCTTCTCTTTCCGGTGGAGGCCACTCCCAGGGGCTATATAGGATCCTGCAACCCCCCCAGAGCTTCCTCTTGGAAAAGGAAGCGGGTTGTCCCGCCCGCCCGCCCGGTTTTGGGAGAGGTGTTGTTGGTATTGGTTATTTGTTTGTTCTGATTCTTTTCTCTGTTTCAGACATTCGGGGTACTACAAGTCACAGCAGGCGTTGATGGTGTACTTTGAAGTTAAAAGGCGGAAGGCGGAGGTGCCCGCCGTGGGTGACGGCGGTTGGCATATCGCTCCGCTATGGGCTAACCGGTGATGATGATGTTTCAAGGATGGAGTTAATGTTAAATGTTCAAGCTGCTGTGGCCTGATCACCACCCAAATAAAGTGGGTTTTAAGACATATCGGTGTCGTCTCTTATTAGCAGTTATTGGTTTGGGAAGGAGGGGTAAGAGAGTTACTTCAGCTGGCCTATTATCAGCAGTCTTGGTATTTATGTATACGGAGCTGTATGGGGGCTCATTTTTTGCGGGGTGATCTGAAGTTTTTATTGATACCATTCTGGGGTGTGTATGACTTTTTGATTACTTTTTATTTAAATTTTTTTAGAAAAAAAAGCGACAAAAAACGGCGAATCGCCATTTGGACGCTTTTTTCCACCACACAATTTGCCGTATTGGAATTTTTTTTATATATTTTAAAAGTACGGGCGTTTTCGGTCACGGTGATACCCATGATGTCTATATTTATTGTTATTTAGGTATTTATTTTTTATTTATACGGAAAGGGGGGTGATTTGAACTTTTATATATTTTTTATTTTTTATATATTTTTTAACATTTTTTTTTATTTTTTTGTGCTTATTTTAAAGCTCAATATGAGCTGATATATTGTGGGTTTTTTTTCTTTATGAGCAATCAGGGATTTACTAGCTTGAGATAAATCCAAGAATTGCTCATTTCTTATCCTGGCCTGCCATCTAGTGGCCAGAATAAGAATTGCACTTTGAAAGCTGTAAACCTCATTAGCGAGGTTTACAGCTTTCAGATCGTGTACAGACACCCCGATTGGCCACACGGGGTGTCTGTACACCATCCGGAAGCGTACGCTTCCGGGTAAAGACGCAACTAGATGCCATGATCACGGCATCTAAAGGCCCAGCGAGACGCCGGCATCGGGTAAGTAGCGGCAAGTCTCTGCAACAGCAGAGACTTGCCGGCCATGACACCCGCCGCACTTGCGAGCGGGCGCCATGTGCCCGCATCGCCCCAGCGCCGTACATGTACGGCGCTGGTACTCTAAGGGTTAAAGGGGTTATTCCAGGAGAGTATCTAAAGGCTCATGGGCCCTGATGCAATAGTTCAGCTTTGGCCCTCCTTCCTTCAGTGCTTTGTGTCCAGGAACCGGGAAGCACATAGCATTCGTGCTGCTTGAGGCAAAAATTGAAGCAGCACCCCCCATGCCAAATTCTTAACCTAACCCAGGCTCGGATATGCACACGGGGTAACAGGTGAAAGCCCCAGTGGGCCCCTAGTTCCCCACCCCCTACACAAGTGGCACAAGTGACAATAGACTGACTGCACTAGATATAGATAGGCAGCATCCCAACCAGCCTATGCGTCCATATAAAAACGGTAGATGTATTTAACAAACTACCATCTTTGGGCCACAGGAGAACAGGTGAATCCCTAGGCAAGGTGGGCCCCTAGTTCCCCACCCCCTACACAAGTGGCACAAGTGACAGTAGAAGTAGTAGTAGGCAGCATCCCAACCAGCCTATGCATCCATATAAAAACTGGGTAGATGTATTTAACAAACTACCAAGTTTATTATTCTAGATACATCAGATGGCTGAGATGATTTGTAGGTACAGAGGCAGACCAGCCAGAATGCTCTTTCCCCAGGGATCCGTCTTCTCAAAGTCACTACAGGGACCCCCAACAATCAATCATCATGTAATGTCTTGCTGCTGCCTGCCACTGTAAAAGCAGGTTATATTTTGCATGTAGCTGTACAGTGGGCCCCCAGAACAACTTTTACTGGTGGGCCCAAGGCACCCCAGTCTGACATTGACCTAACCCCTTCCTTCCAGTCAGAGGTGTGACTTGACCAGCATGCACTTTCTATAATACCGGTGTCTTCTTATGCGGCACAAGGGTCTTTGGGCCCCCTCAGGCTCCTGGGCATGGTAGGCACCTCGGAACCGAAGCCGAGTTCGAATCCAAGTTATAAAGTGGTTTTCCACTTTAGAAATCAAATGCCGATGTTATTCAACAAAGTCTAGCGCTGCTTCATGAATAACTATGTTTGCCTCATCGGAGGCTGTACAGTTTAATGCTGTACGGAGACAGATCGCCATACAGTATTATTCCGCAGTTTTGAACGAAGAGGCTTCGGATCTATGATCTGAAGCTTGCTTTGCTCATGACTAGAGGCAGCACTACTGTAAGGAGGTCACTAAGGGGGCAACATTACAGCACTACTGTAAGGAGGCATAAACACTGTGTGGGGCACTAAGGGGAAATTACTGTGGGCACTAACAGGGCATGCTTACTGTAAGGGGGCACTAAGGGAGCATAACTACTGCGAAGGGGGAACTAAGGGAGTGTTATACTGTGAAAGGGGCAGTAAGGGGAAATAACAACATTCTGGGGACTGGGCAGAATTGGGTGTGTATAGATAGTTTACAGGCCCCACTAATATTGTCCCTCCTTGGGCTTTTTAAAAGTTGGGAGGTTTGTGATCATGTAACTGTTTATAAGGTATTGCCATTACTAACCTTGTCAGGGGCATACGTCCCAAATCCAATAACAGGAATTCTGTGACCATCATTAAGAAGAACATAGGGCTCTACTGCCATAATGTTGATGATAGGAGTCACTGTGTACACGGTGGAGTTTAACCTCTCAATGTTATTGTCGAATGCTCTGCTAGTTTTAGCTGAGCTGTGCTTAGGAAGTTACCAGTCACATCCCTATCTTTCCACTCCTCCCTCCACCATCGTCAGGAAGGGGCGTCTCAGGAATGTAGATGATAGCATTTCAGTTCTAATGCAAAACACAGCTGGTGGGAGAAAGCCTGTAGGGAGTGCAGAAGATACTCTACACTCTGCACAAGGCTTTGGGCCTGGACAATATGTGCTCTTCTCTTAGTCTGCACACACAGCTGTTCTAGAGGCCCCGAGTATGTGCACTTCTCTTAGTCTGCACACACAGCTGTTCTAGAGGCCCCGACTATGTGCTCTTCTCTTAGTCTGCACACACAGCTCTTCTAGAGGCCCTGAGGATGTGCTCTTCTCTTAGTTTGCACACACAGCTGTTCTAGAGGCCCTGACTATGTGCTCTTCTCTTAGTCTGCACACACAGGTCTTCTAGAGGCCCTGAGGATGTGCTCTTCTCTTAGTCTGCACACACAGGTCTTCTAGAGGCCCGGAGGATGTGCTCTTCTCTTAGTCTGCACACACAGGTCTTCTAGAGGCCCTGAGGATGTGCTCTTCTCTTAGTTTGCACACATAGCTGTTCTAGAGGCCCCGACTATGTTAGGGTGGCCACCGGCTTCATCTCAAAAAGGAGGACATTTTCGGCCACACCCCCAACATGTTAAACCACACCCCAATCTGCTAAACCACGCCCCCAATCTGCTAAACCATGCCCCCCAATCGGCTCGTACACCGTCACCCATCACATCTCCCCTGGCTCTTACCACACATACACAGGTCGGATGGGGATCCCACCCCCACCACGTGAAAATTCAAGCCAGCAAGCCTAACTATAAAAATACCGCTCTAGTATGGTTAGAATAAAGAGGATTGTTCAGTAATTAAAAATAAAATATGGCAGATGGAAATCCACAATTCTCAGCTGTTCCCTCCCTGCCATTGAATGCTTTGGTTATATGGCTGCAGTGGTGACGCCTGTGACACGCTGGACTTTCTGGCATCATTGCTGCTGCCATGTAAACAAAGACTGACAGGCATGTAATGGGCGAGTGTGCACATCTGTCATAGTGCTGGTGATGTGCACACTGATGGGCAGGTGTATGGCATGTGTCCACTGCAGCCAGTTCTCAGCATTAGAGCACTGATTGGCTGCAGCAGTAACATACCATATACCAGCAGGTGACACATATCTGGATGGACATTACATTCACCAGCACCAGACATACCAGATGATACAGCACCACTTACCTCTTACATCCAGTGACGTCTTCCTGATGTAGATCTTCTCTTTTCTCATCTTCTCTATTTGGCCCACACCGCCATGACACTTCTTTCAGCTCCATCTTCTCTCTGCCACAAAGACATCATAGATTACCCACTTTTACTGTTATCCTGCTGCTGCCTAAAATACTGCGCCCACTGTGCTCCCCAATGTCCCCAAATACTATACTGTAGATATAACAGTGCCATATAGGTAGGACCCCATATAGTCACCGTGCTCCCACTAATAATTCTCTCCTAGAGTGTCCCATTAGTAATAGTGCCCCAATAGTGATAATGCTCCACCAGTATCCCTTTTTAGCAGTAGTGCCCTCCATATTGTACTAATAATAGTAACACCCCCAATAGTACCCCTGGTAGTAGTAATAATTCCCCATAATAGAACCATTTTCCCATAGTGCCTCCAAGTAGTGCTCCCAGAAATAATAAGGACCCGCTGTAATGGTCCTCAAATCATCCCACTGTGCCCCCATCAGACCTCAGATCAGCCCACTGTGCCCCCATCAGACCTCAGATCAGCCCACTGTGCCCCCATCAGACCTCAGATCAGCCCACTGTGCCCCCATCAGACCTCAGATCAGCCCACAGTGCCCCATCAGACCTCAGATCAGCCCACTGTGCCCCCATCAGACCTCAGATCAGCCCACTGTGCCCCATCAGACCTCAGATCAGCCCACAGGGCCTCCTTCAGACCTCAGATCAGCCCACTGTGCCCCCATCAGACCTCAGATCAGCCCACAGTGCCCCATCAGACCTCAGATCAGCCCACAGGGCCTCCTTCAGACCTCACATCAGCCCACTGTGCCCCCTTCAGACCTCAGATCCGCCCACAGTGCCCCATCAGACCCCAGCCCAGCCCCATCAGACCTCAGATCAGCCCACTGTGCCCCATCAGACCTCAGATCAACTGTGCCCCCATCAGACCTCAGATCAGCCCACTGTGCCCCCATCAGACCTCAGATCAGCGTATTGTGCCCCATCAGACCTCAGATCAGCGTATTGTGCCCCCATCAGACCTCACATCAGCCCACTGTGCCCCATCAGACCTCAGATCAGCGTATTGTGCCCCCATCAGACCTCAGATCAGCGTATTGTGCCCCCATCAGACCTCAGATCAGCCCATTGTGCCCCCATCAGACCTCAGATCAGCCCACATGTGCCCCATCAGACCTCACATCAGCCTACTGTGCCCCATCAGACCTCAGATCAGCCTATTGTGCCCCATCAGACCTCAGATCAGCGTATTGTGCCCCATCAGACCTCAGATCAGCGTATTGTGCCCCCATCAGACCTCACATCAGCCCAGTGCCCCCATCAGACCTCAGATGTGCCCCCATCAGACTCAGATCAGCCCACATGTGCCCCCATCATCAGACCTCAGATCAGCGTATTGTGCCCCATCAGACCTCAGATCAGCCCATTGTGCCCCCATCAGACCTCAGATCAGCCCACATTGTGCCCCATCAGACCTCAGATCAGCCTTGTGCCCCATCAGACCTCAGATCAGCCTGTAGTGCCCCCATCAGACCTCAGATCAGCCTGTAAGTGCCCCCATCAGACCTCAGATCAGCCTGTAGTGCCCCATCAGACCTCAGATCAGCCTGTAGTGCCCCCATCAGACCTCAGATCAGCCTGTAGTGCCCCCATCAGACCTCAGATCAGCCTGTAAGTGCCCCCTTCAGACCTCAGATCAGCCTGTAGTGCCCCCTTCAGACCTCAGATCAGCCTGTAGTGCCCCCTTCAGACCTCAGATCAGCCTGTAGTGCCCCCTTCAGACCTCAGATCAGCCTGTAGTGCCCCCTTCAGACCTCAGATCAGCCTGTAGTGCCCCTTCAGACCTCAGATAGCCTGTGTGCCCCCTTCAGACCTCAGATCAGCCTGTAGTGCCCCCTTCAGACCTCAGATCAGCCTGTAGTGCCCCCTTCAGACCTCAGATCAGCCTGTAGTGCCCCCTTCAGACCTCAGATTAGCCTGTAGTGCCCCCTTCAGACCTCAGATTAGCCTGTAGTGCCTCCTTCAGACCTCAGATCAGCCTGTAGTGCCCCCTTCAGACCTCAGATCAGCCTGTAGTGCCCCCTTCAGACCTCAGATCAGCCTGTAGTGCCCCCTTCAGACCTCAGATTAGCCTGTAGTGCCCCCTTCAGACCTCAGATCAGCCTGTAGTGCCCCCTTCAGACCTCAGATCAGCCTGTAGTGCCCCCTTCAGACCTCAGATCAGCCTGTAGTGCCCCCTTCAGACCTCAGATCAGCCTGTAGTGCCCCCTTCAGACCTCAGATCAGCCTGTAGTGCCCCCTTCAGACCTCAGATCAGCCTGTATTGCCCCCTTCAGACCTCAGATTAGCCTGTAGTGCCCCTTCAGACCTCAGATTAGCCTGTAGTGCCCCCTTCAGACCTCAGATCAGCCTGTAGTGCCCCCTTCAGACCTCAGATCAGCCTGTAGTGCCCCCTTCAGACCTCAGATCAGCCCACTGTGCCCCCTTCAGACCTCAGATCAGCCCACTGTGCCCCCTTCAGACCTCAGATCAGCCCACTGTGCCCTATAAAAAATAAAATAAAATCTTACCTCTCCTGGGCTGCAGCTCCGCTCCAGTGCTCTTCTCTCTTCACTGCCCGCGCTGCACTGTCACCTGACTGCGTGCAGCGTCAGGTCAGAGTGCGCGCAGTACGTCCTGACGCTGTACCAGTCAGGCGTGTGCAGCAGCGCAGACAGGAAGACCAGCAATGAAGGTACCGGAGCACAGGAGCTGAGCGGTGAGTACTAGGACCCAGCTCCTGCGCTCCAGCAATGAGCGCTTCCATCTGTATTGATGGAAGCGCTCATTGCTTCCTGCGCACCTAAAAAGGAGGACTTCTGGCCGTCCGTCCTGGCCTTTAGCCGGACGGAGGACCAGGAGTCCAAAAACCGGACTGTCCGGCCAAAAACCGGACAGATGGCCACCCTAGACTATGTGCTCTTCTCATAGTCTGCACACACAGCTGTTCTAGAGGCCCGGAGGATGTGCTCTTCTCTTAGTCTGCACACACAGGTCTTCTAGAGGCCCAGAGGATGTGCTCTTCTCTTAGTCTGCACACACTGCTGTTCTAGAGGCCCAGAGGATGTGCTCTTCTCTTAGTCTGCACACACAGCTCTTCTAGAGGCCTGGAGGATGTGCTCTTCTCTTAGTCTGCACACACAGCTCTTCTAGAGGCCCGAAGGATGTGCTCAGACAAAATAGAGCATGTTTCCATGCTAAAACCACAGACCCAATAATACGGGAGCCGCCCGGCGTGTGTTCCGCACCACTCGGAACACGCGCCGGGCGGCCCCATTCAAAATGCCTATACTTGTCCGTGCGTGCGGACAAGTATAGGACATGCTTCATCGGAGCCGCGGCACGGAGCTAGCTCCCTGCTCCATAGAGGTGAATGGGGCCTTACTGCAGATTTCACCCTTGCATTGAAAAGAGTCACAAAACATTGCACAAAGAATAGACATTCTGCAGATTTTAAAATTCACACAGCAGGTCAATTTCCACATGGGAAAAAAGCAAAGTGTACATGAGATTTGTCTAATCTCATTCACTTTGCTGGTACTGTATTCCACTGCAATTTTTTCGCACAAGAATCTACAACATCTGCAGGTACCTAATGCGTAATCCGCAACATCTGCAGGTACCCTAAGGCCTCATGCACATGATCGTATATTTGGTCTGCATCTGATACGCATTGTTTGTGGATTGGATGCGGACCCATTTGCTTCAAAAGATGCAGACAGCACACAGTGTACTGTCAGCATCTTTCACGGACCCATTCGCACCCAGTCCACAAAAAAAAACGGATGTCCATTCTGTGGCCCTGCAAAAGAGATACAACATGTCCTATACTTGTCTGTTTTGTAGACAAGGATAGGTCATTTTTACAGGAGTTAAGAAAAGAAATGGCGGCAAGCACTTGGCTGGTATCTTACAGCAAAACGGAAATGGTCAGGAGTGTAACTACCATAGCGGCAGACCATGAGACTGCTATGGGGCCCAGGGCAAGAGGGGGCCCAGTCTTAGTTGGGATTAAATCCTCTTCTACTGGAGGTGAAAACTTGGTCAGGATTCTATTCTCTAAAGGAACAACTTTTAGCAAATGAGGCAGTGGAAAAATGGCCCAAGGGTTATTGAAAAGGGTTTAGATGGAAACCCTTCTGTCCAGTGTGGGGGGCCTGGTTTGATCCTTGCTATGGGGCCCTTACTTCTCTATGTACGCCACTGGATATGGTCATGTGCCCTTATACAGTTGCTTTCTTGCTCTCTGGTTCCTTCTCCATTTCTACTCTTTCCACATATGTCTACATAACAGCCCACATGTACACAGAGCAAAGATTACAAACTTTCTCTAATTGTTGATGATTTCTAATTGTTCCACTGATTTCTAATTGTTCCAATACAGGTTGTCTTTTGGCATTTATAATTATATAGTGATTTTTACATAAAAACATATAGAAGTATGGTATATCTCTGGGAAATTTTAAACAAATAAGTAGGGTCAGTTATATACAAAAGTTAGTATGGGCCCCCTGCCCATAGCAGTATACATGTGTCAATGACTCCCAGGCAACAAAAAGAGCAATGCCCAGGATTTCTGACAAATGTATCTTTTTTGTTGTTGTTAATTAAGTGGAAAAAAATATCATTAAAGAAAAACTGTAATAAAAAACTCACCCACTTTATCCAACTTTTATGTCAAAAACAGTGGAACAGGTGCTTCAAATATATGATGCTCATTCTATACAGCATACATGTCAATGTATTAAAACCATACAACTGACATAAAAACACTGCCAAATCTCCTCCATACAGTGTAAATCACTGCCTCCCTTCAGATAATATAGTCATTCACAAAAAAACACACAGATAGGCATACAGTTATGTCTCAGGCAGATATGTAAATGATTACTGCTGTGGTCTGATTAAACAATGGGTCATGCCACAACAGGGTATAAAAATTCACTGCCCTATAACAAGGCTCTCAGAGGCTACTTTTGGGTAATGTACCTCTTGGTGAGAGATCGTTGGTTGCAAGACAATTCTCTTTGTCTAGTTGACAGACTTTGAAGGGGAGCGCATCATTGGACTGAGAGAAGCTGGACGGTTGTTTGGACAACTTCCCCGCCATCTAGACTGTTCTGACCTAGCTGTTAGGAGACGTTTGGGGCAGTGGTTACATGAGGGCACACACAGGTGATGAACAGGCATCAGACAGACCACCAGTAGAGATGATTGTTTGATCTGCCAACAAGCACAAGCAGCTCCCACAATTTTGTTGTCCACCATCCAGATACAGGTGGGAACCTTCATTAGACACCCTTGTCTTTACCTGGACCATTTCCAGGTGCTTAGCAGAAGCAAATGCGGTGTCACAGCACTTACTATGTTTTCTGCCATTGACAGCCCTCATTTGCATTGGTGTTGTGAACAAGAAACCTGGACTGTTGTGGACTGGAACCGTATTGTCTTTAGCAACGAATCCAGGTTCTTTTTGGGATTCCACAATGGTAGGGTTCAAGTATGGAAGCCTGGAGGTGAGCTTTTTCCTTTTGCTTTTCCTCTGGGGTGACACCAGGGGCTTAGCTATAGGGAAAGAAGGGGAAGCGGCTGCTTTGGGTCCTGAACTCAGAAGGGTCCCACCCAGGATGAGGACTATAAGATTTTATTGTCAGGGCCCCCTCAACAGTATTATACAATGACATTATATACAGTGACACTGTAGGAAACGGATGGATGGGCCTCGTCTAAGAGACAGCGATCCTGACTAACTACAGGAGTGGGGGTTGCATGGGAAGAGGTGTTTTTGAAGAAATGTCTGGGGGGGTGGCCCATTCAAAAATTTGCAGTGGGGCCCAGTCATTTCTAGTTACTGAGCGACACACTGTCCCAACTGCTGGTGTGATGATCTGAGGAGTCATCGCACATGACAGTCGGTCACCCCTAGTAGTAATATAAGGGACACTAACAGCTCATCAATATGTGCAGGGTATCCTACATTCATATATGTTGCCTCTCATGGCAGCAATTGCAGATCATAATAGGAATGCTTAGGGTGGAAGCCCCGGGCACATGTTTCTGTGGGTCCTAAAGCCCACATTACACCAAAGCTGTGTGGTGCTCAGCACAGCAATGTTGCTCAGCACAGTGGCTGCACAGCTTCTATAATGCCCCGCTCAGGACCTCTGCAGGAATGATCTCTACCTCCTCCCTCTTTAAATACACGTGTACCTGAAGGAATGAATTTTTGTAGAGGCTTAATAGTTCACTATTAACATCTTTTGGTGTTGACTTTTATACAAAGTCGATATACAGTGCCTTGAAAAAGTATTCATACCCTTTGAACTTTTCCATATTTTTTCACGTTACACCCACAAATTTAAATGTATTTTATTGTGGTTTTATGTGATAGACCAACACAAAGTAGCAAGTATATGTGACATGAAAAGAAAACCATACATGGTTTTCAAAATGTTAAATAAAAACCTGAAAGGTGTGTTATGCATTTGTATTCAGCCCCCTTGAGTCAATACATTGTAGCAGGGCCGCTTCTGCCATGAGGCGAGATGAGGATCTCGCCTCAGGCGGCAGTTTTATGTAATTCTGGGGGGCGGCATCCACACAGCAGTTAAACACTGCTGGTGGATGAGCTGCGCTCCCCATCAGCTTCTTGTGCCCCTCTCAGACCTCAGATCAGCCCATCCAGCCACTTAAAAAAAACATACTTACCTGTCCTGCGCTGCCACTGCCCCCAGGATCCGTGCTCCACTGTCTTCCCCTCCGGCGCGCACTGTGACCTGAGGTCTGATGGGGACACAAGACGCTGATCTGAGGTCTGATGGGGCACAAGACGCTGGTCTGAGGTCTGATGGGGGCACAATACGCTGATCTGAGGTCTGATGGGGCACAAGACGCTGATCTGAGGTCTGATGGGGCACAAGACCCTGATCTGAGGTCTGATGGGGACACAATGTGTTGATATGAGGTCTGATGGGAGCACAAGACGCTGATCTGAGGTCTGATGGGGGCACAAGATGCTGATCTGAGGTCTGATGGGGGCACAAGATGCTGATCTGAGGTCTGATGGGGGCACAAGACTCTGATCTGAGGTCTGATGGGGGCACAATACGCTGATCTGAGGTCTGATGGGGGCACAATGTGTTGATATGAGGTCTGATGGGAGCACAAGATGCTGATCTGAGGTCTGATGGGGGCACAAGACGCTGATCTAAGGTCTGATGGGGGCACAAGACGCTGATCTGAGGTCTGATGGAGGCACAAAACGCTGATCTGAGGTCTGATGGGGGCACAAGACGCTGATCTGAGGTCTGATGGGAGCACAAGACGCTGATCTGAGGTCTGATGGGGGCACAATGTGTTGATCTGAGGTCTGATGGGGGCACAAGATGCTGATCTGAGGTCTGATGGGGGCACAAGATGCTGATCTGAGGTCTGATGGGGGCAAGGGAAGGGGGCACCATTTCATTTTTCGCCTCAGGCAGCAGAAAAGCTAGAAGCGGCCCTGCATTGTAGGACCACCTTTCACTGCAATTCCAACTGCAAGTCTTTTGGGGTATACTTCCATCAGCTTAGCACATCTAAGTGCTGAAATTTCTGCCCGTTCTTCTTTGTAAAATAGCTCAAGCTCAGTCAGATTGGATGGAGCACATCTGTAAACAGCAATTTTCAAGTCTTGCCACAGATTCTCAATGGGATTTAGGTCTGGACTTAGCCTGGGCCATTCTAACACATGAATATGTAGCTCTAGCTGTATGTTTAGTGTCCTTGTCCTGCTGGAAGGTGAACCTCTGCCCCACTCTCAAGTCTTCTGCAGCCTCTACCAGATTTTCCTCCACGATTGCCCTGTATTTGGCTCCATCCATCTTCCCATCAATGGCATGGGGTTGTCACGGGTGATTTGCAGTGGTAATTTTTTTCACCACACACAGTGCATTGCATTTAATGTCAAAATGTCAATTTTGGTCTCGTCTGACCAGATCACCTTCATCCACATGTTTGCTGTACCCCCTATATGGCTTGTGGCAAACTGCAAACAGGACTTGTTATGGCTTGCTTTCAAAAAATTCTTTCTTCTTGCTACGCTACCATAAAGGTCAGATTTGTGGAGTACATGACTAATAGTTGTCCTGGGGACAGATTCTCCCACCTGAGTTGTGGATCTCTGCAGCACCTCCAGAGTGACCATGGGCCTATTGGCTTCTCCTCTACGGCCATGTCTTGGTAGGTTTGCAGATGTACCATATTCCTTCCATTTTCGGATGATGGATTGGACAGTGCTTCATGAGATGTTCGGAGCTTAGGATATTTTTTTAGAACCTAACCCTGCTTTAGACTTCTCCACACAACTGTATCCCTGACCTGTCTGGTGTGTTCCTTGGTTTTCATAGTGCTGTTTGATCACTAATGTTCACTAACACATCTCTGAGGCCTTCACAGAACAGCTGTAGTTATACTGGGAATAAATTACACACAAGACTCTAGTTACTAATTAGGTGACTTCTGAAGGCAATTGGTCACACTAGATTTTATTTAGGGGGCTGAATACAAATGCATACTTTCCAGATTTTTATTTATTAAAAATTTTGAAAACCATGTATCATTTTCTTTTCACTTCACACGTTTGCTATTTGTGTTGGTCTATCACATAAAATCCCCAAAAAATAAATTTTAATTTGTGGGTGTAAAAATGTGGAATAGTTCAAGGGGTATGATTACTTTTTAAATGCACTGTACATGTATAAGGGCATACTACTACTTTTTAAACATATTTGTAATACGCGATTCAGAACTATTGAGTTCAATGGGTCCGCAATCTGCAAGAAAGGTAGCACATGTCCTATCTTTTGCAGCATGGAGACACACGGAAGCCCTTTTGTTTGCTTTGGCATCTGTATGTTCACGCTGTAAAAGATAGAACATCTCCTGTCTTTCACCACATCTTGCGGATCGCAAACACATTGAAGTTAAAGGGGTTCTCCGAGAATTAAGAAAATGGAAATACCTAAATATTACTTGATTATAAATATTTTCCCAAATATCTTTCATTAGGTATAATGGCTTGTTTTGTCTGGGGAGCAATGATCAGGAGAAACAAAATGGCCACCATCCTATTAGTACACACAAAACCTGTCCTAATCACATAGCAGGACACAGCCACCTCCTCTCTGTACCACATGTCTCCTCATGAAGTCTCCTCCGTTCCTTCAGAGATTCAGCTGAAGATCATATTAAACTGTATTCAGGACCAAGTAACTTGTCCTGCTGTGTGATTAGGACAGGTTCTGTGTGAACTAATAGGACAGCGGCCATTTTATTTCTCCTGATGATTGCTCCCTAGACGAAATGAGCCATAATAACTAATGAAAGGTATTTGGGAATGTATTTATAATACAGTAATATTTAAGTATTTTCATTTTCTTACTTCCTGGAGAACACCTTTATTGGGTTATCACAACAATGCACACTCCAGTGCCCATGTTTTGCGGATACGTGGTTTGTGGTCCGCAACACGGGCACAGCCATCTCACGGTTGTGTGAATGTAACCTTATAATGTGATCAGAGGGCGATAAACCATATCCATTTGCTACATTGGGGAGTCACCTAGATTATTTCCTTTATGATTTCTGCCACAAATTAATGCCATTGCCTTATTTTTAGATGACCACCATTACAGTGCATGTGATTTATTAACCCTTTTGAAATTGAATTCCAGTGTGAAATTTGCTGTACCTGTTATTACCTATGCTTCAGGTTTTTTCAATGGAATGTTTACGCTTTGACTCCAGACCATGAGTAAGACCACCATAAAGTGGAAATGTGTTGATCCAGGGTCTCACAGGATATTTTTTCAATAAATTGGATTTTACTTCACAATAGATCAATTCTATTTTTAGCCACCATCAGGACTACAACCACCCTCATTGCCTCAGCCACCACTCCCATCCTCTCCTACCCTTCCACTACGCCTCTCCTGCAGGACAGCGCTTGACAAGTCGAAGACGGTGAAGATAGGAGGAAGGAATCTCTTCAAAGGTTCAAATGCAGGCTACCATGAACAGCAGTCTGCAATCCGCTGTAAGGGCAGAATTTCTTTTGTTTTTGAAGTTATTACAGTAATATTTTGATCATCTGAATTATTGGGATTTCTGGTCCATTGGATGCTGGATTAATGTTACTGTGTGCAGTGGAAAACGCCAGTCTTTGTAAATGACCCCCAATGTCTCAATACATTTCAATGGGTATTGAGGATTTTCTTGAGGATTTTTCCACCACCTTAGAGTACCTGCACACTTTACCAATTATTTGCAGTTTCCACGCAGATCCTCGTGCAGAAAAACCACAGAGTAAGGCCCCTTTCACACGGGCGACATTTCCGGGCGGGTGCAATGCGTGATGCGAACACATTGCACTCGCACTGAATCCTGACCCATTCATTTCAATGGGTCTTTTCACATGGGGAAATTTTTTGACGCATCAGTTCGCCGTTGCGTGAAAATCGCAGCAGGTTCTATATTCTGGGTTTTTCACGCAGCCCTGGCCCCATTGAAGTGAATGGGTCTGCGTGAAATTCGCATTGCATCCGCAAGCAAGTGCGGATGCAATGCGTGATTCACTGATGGTTGCTTAGCGATGTTGTTTGTAAACATTCAGTTTTTTATCACGTGCGTGCAAAATGCATTCATACGCATCGCACCCGCGCGTTAAAAACTGAACAAACATATGCAATCGCAGACAAAACTGACTGCGATTGCGTGCGGATTGGTGCGAGTTTTCCTGATCGCACCCTGAACACATCCGTACTGAATCCGTATCGTTTGTGTGAAAGGGGCCTAAGGCTTCTTTCACACGAGCGTGACGGATTGGCTCAGGGTGCGTTCAGGAAAACTCGCAGGCAAGTTCAGTCAGTTTTCTCTGCGTTTGCATTCAGTTGTTCAGTTTTTTCTGCATGGGTGCAATGCGTTTTGATCCTTTTTTCACGCGCGTGATAAAAAACTGAAGGTTTACAAGCAACATCTCTTAGCAACCATCAGTGAAAAACACATTGCATCCGCACTTGCTTGCGGATGCAATGCGTTTTTCACTGAAGCCCCATTCACTTCTATGGGACCAGGGCTGCATGAAAAACGCAGAAAATAGAACATGCTGCGTTTTTCATGCAACGCAGAACTGATGCATGAAAAAAAAACGGTCATGTACACAGACCCATTGAAATGAATGGGTCAGGATTCAGTGCGGGTGCTATGCGTTCGCGTCACTCATTGCACCCGTGCGGAAAACTCGCTCGTGTGAAAGTGTCATAATACGGTACCAGCAAAGTGCATGAGATTAGATAAATCTCACATATACTTTGCTTTTTTCTTCTGTGTGGAAATTGATCTGAGGATCGGATTCTGAAATCTGCAGCACGTGAGTTCTTTTTGCGGTTCTCTTGTGCAAATTTCAGCCTTTGCAATGCATGGGTGAGATCTGGGCAAAACTGCTTCAAATTTCCATGCAGATTTCTATGTGTTTCTATACCAAACACTACATGTGTTATTTATCTTTTTTGGTGCGGAAATGCACAGAAATCCACACAGAAGTCTGCTGATTTTCTGTTTGTAAACCTGCACCCATGTGCAGGTCACTTATAGGGCAGAAGCTTGGTCATGTAATAGGCGTCTCCATGTCTCGATGAGTCCCTTATACTTCAAGGGAATAACACAAGATTACATGGAAAAACAGTAGGATTTATGCTCCGGCCTTTGTGGGTGTTTCATGCATAATTGAAAATTCAGGCAAAAATCTATTTTGTTGCTGACCCATACTCCCTGGAATCACTGTAAGTCACTCATGTCCTACAAAACTGGAAAGAGAAAAAAACATCTTAAATGGCCAATACCAGTTTTACTTTTACATCCATTTACAGACTTATCCCCTTTAACCCCTTAAAGGGGTTCTCCGGGAATTAAGAAAATGAAAATACTTGAATATTACTTTATTATAAATATTTTCTCAAATACCTTATCATTATTAATAATAATGGCTCATTTTTTCTGGGGAGCAAGGATTAGGAGAAACAAAATGGCCGCTGCCCCATTAGTTTACACAAAACCTGTCCTAATCATACAAGAGGACAAATTACTTTACTGCACTGAGGTAAAGAGCTGCCTCCTCCTCCTCTCTACTTTTCAAGGATTATGATCCTGAATACAGATTATAAGAACTTTAGCTGAATCTCTTGGGAATTTAGTACAGAGAAGATGGACAGGGCAGACTGTTGCCGTGGTAATGGAGATTGCATACAAGTGCTGCTGTTCATTAGCCACACCTCACCCTCCTCTCATGTCTCCTCATCTTCTCCATTCCCACAGAGATGCACTCTCTGCATGTGATATAAATGTGAGATGTATTCAGGATCATGATTCCTGACAAGCAGAGCAGAGAGGAGGATGAGGCAGCTCTTTACCTCAGTGTTGTAAAGTAACTTGTCCTGGTGTGTGATTAGGACAGGTTTTGTATGAACTAATGGGACAGCGGCCATTTTGGTTTCCCTGATGATTGCTCCCCAAACAAAACAAGCCATTATAACTAATGAAAGGTATTTGAAAATATATTTATAATAAAGTAATATTTAAGTATTAGATTTTTTTTAATTCCTGGAGAACCCCTTTAAGGCCCAGGCCAATTTTCATTTTATTTATTTATTTATTTTTATTTTATTTTCACCTTTTTTCACATATTAATTCCCCTTAGTGCACTATGCAATCATCTTATTGCTTCTCCCAGGGACTGCATTGATTTAACATTGCATCCTATGGTAGATTCACTGTTCTCCTATGAAGGCTTACCTAAAGTCGCCAGCCTTTTTGCACAGTGTGTAAGCACGGCCACCACTACTGAATTGCAGGGTGGTCCTAATCCCTGGATACGAGCAGTGTATAAATGAATCAAACCAGCAAATGAGGCAATATGGACAATCACAATAAATTAGTAAGCAGGCTTGGACTGGCCCACATGGGCACAGGTGAATCCCCCAGTGGGCCCCTGAGCAAAGTGGGCCCCTAGTCTCCCACCCCCTACACAAGTTGCACATAGCACAGTAGACTTACTGCACTATATACATATATTCAATGTACAGCACCTCATCCAGTCTATGTTCATATAAAAAAGATATGACTAGGTATAGAGGAAAGCTAGCCAGTATCCTCTTTTCTCCAGGACCTACCTTCTCAAAGTTGCTGCAGGGACCCCCATATTCAATCCTCTGGTGGCATCTTGCTGCTGTGTGAGCAGGTAATATTTGCATGTATCCATACAGTAGGCCCCCAAAATAAATTTTACTGATAGGCCCTAGGCACCTCAGTCTGACACTGTTAGTAAGTGCCTTTTATTAACCTTCTCCAAATGATAAATGCCATTTGCTGAACTGACACAAACCCTTTAAACTTCGGGTGGGAGTTAGAGCCACACTCATAGGTGGGATTATCCTTTGACTAGACAGTTTTGTTGAAGGGGTTGTCTATATTTATTTATATCACAGTTTTTTGCTCCTGATCAGGGGCGTAGCTAAAGGCTCATGGGCCCTGGTTCAAGAGTTTAGCTTGGGCCCCCCTTTCCTCAGTGGTAGTTCTGGTGGACTTATTTGTTTAAATTGTCGACATGTAATACTATATTTTCCATATAGTCAGGGGTACACCACCAATGAGGCCAGGTGAGGCATTCACCTCAGGCAGCACCAAGAAGGGGCAAGAGGGGGCAGCTGAAGGGCCATGGTCAATGAGCGCTTTCATTGTGGCAAAGGGTTAGGTTATAAAATTGGTATGGGGGGGGGGGCAGTTTTCGCCTCAGGAAGCAGAAAGGCTAGGTGCACCTCTGCATATAGTAGCTGCTGGGCATGATATGCCATTTTGTGATGTTATTTACCATGTTCAGGTTTTTATTCACCCAGTGTCAGCAATGTTTCAGCTTCTCAATGCAGCCGTTTTCAAGCATACAGCAGTGGCACACAGCAGAGTATATATAGGTGGAGCTTAAAGGGGTATTCCCATCTCACAAATGTAGTTAGTATAGTTAGATATAGCCATACCAGTATTATTACTAATAGAATGTATTTATATAAAATGTACCGTTTAGAAGATTTGCCTATTTGTATATCCATTGTCCCACACACATCAGTCAGGCCGTTGCCCCTAGTTACGGCCACCACGGCCATGTAGTAGTGGTGGCTGGCTTGCTCTTGTTCAAACCCGCTCTGAGGTGACTGCTGTATTGTGAACGCACATTGCATGAGCATGTAGAGACACATCTTAGGGTACTTTCACATCTTTCACATTCACAATGGTCAGGATCCGTCGAAAACGCAGACTTTATAAACGGATCCTGCTCCATAGAGATGAATTGATCTTGGAACAGGATCTGTTTCTCTGTGTTGCCCAACTGGGATAAAGCGTCACAACAGGCACATCACCTGATCCCTTGTGTCTCCTCCTACCAATCTCTGGATCGCGCATGCACATCCAGTATGTAATCTTGGATGCGGCCATCTTAAAAGATGGCAGCAAAATTGGCAAACTTCAAATGCAAAGAAAATGGAAAACCGTTTAGAAAACAACTGGCAATGCGATACTACTCAGACGTGTATGCTCCAAGGGGGCAGATGCCCCGACTGAAACCAATAAGACAACTACTCCTCCAGGCCGCAGCAATCAAAATCACCACTGACTTGGAATTGCCACACTCCACATATGCACCTATAGCCTAAAAATAAAAAATTGCAATTATAGAAGTTTTCCCCATTTTATTCAAATATATTAAAAATATACAAATGTACAAATAATCAGGATCCACAACAGAAGAAGAGGTAAGTCGACATTATCCATTCAATAGTGAGCACCTTAGTCATAAGAAATAAAAAAAATTGTGTCTAGAAAAAAGAGACAAAAATTTTAAACAATTCTAATAATATTTAAAAACCACATCTAGACTGTTGAGGTAAGTGTGACATTCTAAGAGTGCAAAAACCATGGATGTTCAGATAAATGATTTTAATGAATAATCAATATTAAGGCATGTAGGGTGCAGGGCCTCCATTTACTGATCCATTGCGCTTCACATCTTTTAAGGCATGATCCAAGATGCACAATCTAAGCTAACTCTAGATACTGGGAGGTCAACCCTTTCTTTCACGACCACGTAAATCAAATTATAAGGGCAAACCAAAACATATACCACATATTCTGATCTACAAGTCAAAATTCATCACCAAACAAAAAATAATAAGTCAATATAATTTCAAGTAAATCAATAATAAACTCTCTACAAGCATTAGAAAAAGATGAAGGGCTTATTTAACACTCAAGATTCCACGTTCACAATTAACAGAGGTGTACAATGATACCACATCAAGAGATACCAAAATAACTCCATTAGGGATATAAATTTTCCTGATCTTCATAAGGAAGTCAGAGGTGTTTCTAATATAGGATTTAGTACTAATCGCAAATTGTCTGAAGGCCTGGTTTAGCACAATCACTGAGAGATTCAAAATAGAGTCAATACCTGCAACGATTGGGCGGCCTGGTGGACGCTCAAGGTTCTCGTGAATCTTGGGGGGACAATATAATACAGGAGTAACAGGGTATTTCAGTAGCAAAAATGTGTGTATATCTTTATCAATGAGATCAATAGCATAAGCATGATCAAACAATACTTTTAAGTGTTTCTCGATCATGGGGTCTGAGGTAACCTTTTTTGTACACTTGAGGGTCTGATAGAGATACACTCATCCAGATACACTTATCGGTCCATGACGACAATAGCACCGCCCTTGTCGGTGGGCTTGATGACAATACTGTCGTCATGGGCTAATTCATCAATAGCCACTCTCTCCAATTTGGAGAAATTGGAAAGACAAGATGCTACTGTTGGACCAGCTCTCAATAACTGAACATTTCTAACAGATGTTACAAAGGCATCAATTACAGTTGATGACATGGGAGGATAAAAATTATTCCCATTTTTTTTCTTCTGTGTGTCGCCTTGGAGGTTCTTCCACTTCTGTTTATTGGATGATGTGATTATGCCATCTGCCACCTCTCTTGATACGTGTCACGCGAGGTCGGCGTCGCGCACCCTCTGCACGACATCGCCGGACCTCTCCGCCCCCTAGAGACGAGCAATAGGGAATTGAAGTGCTGGTCTTGTCAGCCAGCACTTCATGAGTTAATTCTCTGTTTGGGTTTAGCCATGTGGTGCTGATCACACCACATGGCTACTTTGCATATTGTTTGGACAGCTTGCTCCGCCTCAGGTCATGTGATGCTGGCCACATCACATGATCCTGGGTGGGCTATTTAAAGATGGCAACTGCCTCACTCAGATGCCTGTGATTAGTTTATACTTTTGATCAGTGCTTGTGCGACCTTGTGTTTTGGATTTGCTATTTGGACTCTGACTTTGGACTTGGACTTGGACCTCTCTTCTCTTGACCCCTGGTATTTACGCTATCTCCTGTGTTTGACCCGGCTTGCTGACTACTCTATCATTGTGTTTGTTCCGTCTGTGTTTTGTCTCTCCCTGTGTTCCCTTTCCCTCCCTCTGCACTTACCCAGTATAGGGAACGTCTTCGTGGTTGTCCGCGGCCGCCTAGGGCCGTTTGAGGCAAGTAGGTAGGGAAAGAAGGGGGGTTCAAGTACAGGGCACACCTTCCCTTGTCTCCCCCGTGACAGAATCACAGGCCGTATCATATGGAGCAATTGCGGGTGCTCACGGACCAGGTTCAGGGTATGGCGCAGATGATCCAGGACCTGGCCGAGAGGCTCCTACATCAGGAGCAGCTACAACCTGCACTAGTAGCGGCTCCCTCCACATCTAACCCCATTGTGGAACCTCATGTTAAATTGCCGGATCGGTTTTTGGGGGACCGGAAAACTTTCCGTTCCTTTAAGGAGAGCGTAAAATTGTATTTTCGCTTACGTCCTCGCTCCTCGGGTGCCGAGCAGCAGCGGGTAGGAATAATTATTTCCTTGCTGCAAGGTGATCCGCAGGAATGGGCCTTTTCTTTACCGCCTGACTCCCCAAGCTTGCAGTCTGTGGAAGCATTTTTTCAGGCCTTAGGCCTATTATATGAGGAGCCTGACTTGACTTCTGTAGCTGAGACTCAGCTCAGAGACATTCGGCAGGGTAACCGTCCAGTAGAGGATTACTGTGCTGAGTTTAGAAAGTGGTGTGTTTCCTCTGGATGGAATGACCCTGCTTTGAGAAGCCAGTTTAGGGTGGGGCTGTCTGACCATCTTAAGGACTTACTTGTCAGTTACCCTACTCCTGACACCCTAGAGGCGGCCATGACACTAGCCATTAAACTGGATCGTCGAGTGAGGGAGAGACGGAGGGAACGTTCAGATATTCCTCAGGGTGTCGTCCTGCCTGAATCCCCTCTTCTGAGTCCACCTTCTACCAGGGTCCCGGAGGAGTCCATACAGTGGGGAGGAACTTTGAGAGATCAGAGACGCTTGAATGGAACCTGTTTCTACTGCGGTGAGACGAACCACTGGCTCCAGCAATGCCCGAAACTTCTGCCCTCTAGAGAGCTTTCTGCCGGAAGTAAGGTAACCCCAGCGGTGGTAAGGAGGAAAGTATTATTACCTATCTCCATTGCGTACAACCAACTCAGGGGGTCCGGTAAGGCTTTTGTTGATTCTGGTTCTGCCATTAATTTTATTGATTTTGATTTTATACAATCTGTGGGGATTCCGCTAGTTCCTTTAAGGAAGGTGATTGAAATTATCGCACTGGATTCCACTCCATTGAATAATGGGAGAGTGGAGTTTTGTACTCCTGAGGTTGTATTAACTGTAGGAATTACCCATACCGAGACTTGTTCCTTCCTTGTATTAAAGGATTTACCTGCCGACCTTGTTTTAGGTCTGCCATGGTTACAGGACCACAACCCTGTGATCAACTGGTCGGTAGGTGAATTGGAAAAATGGGGAATGAATTGTGACAAATGTTGTAAATCAGTATTGCTGTTTGGAGGTACCACTGAGTCTCTTTCCTTGCCCAAGTATATCGGCGATTTTTCGGACGTTTTTTCCATGTCCGAGACTGAGTTCCTCCCTCCTCACCGGCAATATGATTGCGCCATCGACCTTATTGAGGGATCCAAATATCCCAAAGGTCGCATTTATAATCTCTCTACTCCTGAACGTCAGTCCATGAGGGATTATCTCAAGGAGAGTCTGGCCAAGGGTCACATCCGGCCTTCAGTTTCTCCCATGGGGGCAGGTTTTTTCTTTGTTGGTAAAAAGGATGGAGGATTGAGGCCCTGTATCGATTACAGGGAGCTCAATAAAATCACTGTTAAAAACAGATACCCGTTGCCCCTTATTCCTGACTTGCTGAATCAGGTCCAGGGGGCCTGTTGGTTCACCAAGCTGGATTTGAAGGGGGCATACAACCTAATCAGGATTCGTGAGGGGGACGAATGGAAAACTGCTTTTAATACCCCGGAAGGTCATTATGAGTACTTGGTAATGCCTTTTGGGTTAAGTAACGCTCCGGCAATTTTCCAAAACTTTGTCAATGACATTTTTAGACCATTTATTGGGAAATTTGTAATTGTCTATATTGATGACATCCTGATTTTTTCTGCAGACTGGGAAAGTCACGTATCTCACACCAGGCAAGTGCTGGAGGTGTTGCGTGAAAACAAGTTGTTCGTTAAAGGGGAGAAGTGTACCTTTGGTGTTCAGGAAGTGGCCTTTTTGGGATACATTCTCACCCCTTTTTCTTTCAAAATGGACCCAGTTAAAGTACAGGCCATTGTGGATTGGGTGCGACCTTCCTCTTTGAAGGCGCTCCAGCGATTTCTGGGGTTTGCTAATTTTTATCGTAAATTTGTCAAAAATTTTTCAGTGGTAGCCAAACCCATTACGGATTTGACTCGCAAGGGGGCTGATCTGGTCAATTGGCCCCCTGCAGCTATTGAGGCCTTTGAAAGGTTAAAGCAGTGTTTTATTAATGCTCCTGTGTTGGTCCAGCCTGATCAAAGTAAGCCTTTTGTAGTTGAGGTGGATGCGTCTGAGGATGGTGTGGGGGCTGTACTGTCCCAGGGGTCTTCCACCTTAACTAATCTTATGCCATGCGCCTTCTTCTCCCGCAAGTTCTCTCCTGCCGAGAGGAATTATGACATTGGTAATAGGGAGTTACTTGCAATCAAGTGGGCATTTGAGGAATGGCGTCATTTTTTAGAAGGGGCAGTTCACCGCATTACGGTCCTCACGGATCATAAGAATTTAATGTTTTTAGAATCGGCTAAGCGATTGAATCCTAGACAGGCGAGGTGGGCTTTATTCTTTACTCGTTTTGATTTTTGTGTTACCTTCAGACCCGGGAGCAAGAACGTTAAGGCCGATGCCTTATCCCGAAGTTTCAAGGCATATCAGCCTCCTGACGTCCCTCCTGAGCCCATCCTGCCAGCTGATATCATCGTGGCCGCTACCTCATCTGACCTCGCTTCTGAAATCTCGGCAGGACAACATCTTGCTCCCATTGGTACCCCCAATGACAAATTGTTTGTGCCGGCTCATTTGCGATTGCAACTGCTGGGTGAGTGCCATAATTCTGTTTTGTGTGGACATCCTGGCATCAATGCCACCAAGGAGTTGGTCTCTAGGCAGTATTGGTGGCCGTCAATCTCCAGAGATGTTCAGGCTTTTGTAACTGCGTGTAACACTTGTGCCAGGTCCAAGAATACCAAGACACGACCTATGGGTGAGTTACATCCTTTACCCATACCTAGTAGACCTTGGTCACATCTGTCCATGGACTTTATCACGGACTTGCCGTGCTCTGAGGGTAAAACCGTGATATTTGTGGTGGTTGACAGATTCAGCAAAATGTGTCATTTTATTCCTTTGTGTAAATTACCCTCTGCAAAGGTCTTGGCGTCCGTGTTTATGGATAATATTGTCAAACTGCATGGTGTTCCTGAGAATATCGTTTCTGATAGGGGAGTACAGTTTGTGTCTAGGTTCTGGAGGGCGTTCTGTAATAAGATTGGTATCTCTTTGTCCTTTTCATCAGCCTTTCATCCGGAGACCAATGGTCAGACTGAACGTCTTAACCAATCCGTTGAGCAATATCTCAGATGTTATGTTTCTGATAACCAACATGTGTGGGCCAGATTCCTGTCTCTGGCTGAATTTGCAATTAATAATCGTGTTAATTCATCCTCTGGGATGTCGCCGTTTTTCTGCAATATGGGTTTTCATCCACGCTTTGGCTCCTGTTCCCCATCTGCGTCGGTTGTCCCAGAGGTCAATGATTTTTCTCAAGAACTGTGCACAGTTTGGGCACAGGTTCAGTCGAACCTGGAAAAGGCCCAAGGAGTTCAAAAAGCTAAGGCTGATAGAAAACGTTCTAAGGGTGTGAATTTTAAGGTTGGGGATAAGGTATGGTTATCGACTAAAAATCTCAACATGAGGGTACCATCCTACAAGTTTGCACCTCGCTTCATTGGTCCTTACAGGATCACCAAGGTGATCAATCCGGTTTCTTTTAGGTTATGTTTACCCGACTCCCTTCGTGTTCATAATGTTTTTCATGTGTCTTTGCTCAAACGTTATGTTGCTCCCGTTGGTCCTGAGGAACAGTCTCCTCCTCCGGTTGAGGTAGCAGGACAAATGGAGCATGAGATTGCCAGAATTGTGGATGTGAGAAGGGTCCGGAATTCCTTCCAGTACCTCGTACATTGGAAGGGGTTCGGTCCTGAGGACAGGTCTTGGGTACCGTTGACCAGGATGCATGCAGACTCGCTCATCCAAAAGTTCCATCTGCAGCATCCCGATAAGCCTGCTCCCGCTGGTAAGGGTCTGGTGGCCCCTCGTGAAGGGGGGGTACTGTCACGCGAGGTCGGCGTCGCGCACCCTCTGCACGACATCGCCGGACCTCTCCGCCCCCTAGAGACGAGCAATAGGGAATTGAAGTGCTGGTCTTGTCAGCCAGCACTTCATGAGTTAATTCTCTGTTTGGGTTTAGCCATGTGGTGCTGATCACACCACATGGCTACTTTGCATATTGTTTGGACAGCTTGCTCCGCCTCAGGTCATGTGATGCTGGCCACATCACATGATCCTGGGTGGGCTATTTAAAGATGGCAACTGCCTCACTCAGATGCCTGTGATTAGTTTATACTTTTGATCAGTGCTTGTGCGACCTTGTGTTTTGGATTTGCTATTTGGACTCTGACTTTGGACTTGGACTTGGACCTCTCTTCTCTTGACCCCTGGTATTTACGCTATCTCCTGTGTTTGACCCGGCTTGCTGACTACTCTATCATTGTGTTTGTTCCGTCTGTGTTTTGTCTCTCCCTGTGTTCCCTTTCCCTCCCTCTGCACTTACCCAGTATAGGGAACGTCTTCGTGGTTGTCCGCGGCCGCCTAGGGCCGTTTGAGGCAAGTAGGTAGGGAAAGAAGGGGGGTTCAAGTACAGGGCACACCTTCCCTTGTCTCCCCCGTGACAATACGTCTTTTATTTGATGGACTACAGGTGTCATGCCTAAAAAATCAGTAGATTGCACAGAGGAGCCTATACAGTTGTTTTTATTCTTTTGGGGTGAATTCCTCTTTTGCTTTTTCTTTCTTTATATCGTCTCCATGTCCAAACTGTAATCCTTTTTATCTCTATACCACTTGTGCCACTTTGTCTTCTCTTGTTCTTGATGAAATTTGCTTAGAACTGTAGATAAACGTTCTTTATAGGTCCAGAATTCAGTGGAATCCATAAACTCTTCCAATATCCTCTCCAACCCCTGAACCTTCATCTTAATCATCACAATTTACTGTTTAGTAGCATAATATCGAAGGCATACTTATTAGAAAGTCCTTCAAATCTGGTGCAAAAAGGTGTATTGGTTGGAAGAAGATTGGGCCTCAAATGTGAACGCATGCCTCTAGGTGTTCTCTTACATTTATAATATTCTCACAACAAAGACAAGTTCAGCGTAAGATTAAACAATCTGGATTCATATTCAAAATTGTGTTTCAAATCAACTTTAGAGGGAATGCTCATAAAAGGAACATTACCCAAAGTTCCACTTAAAATGATGGCAACATCCTGAGCAGTGTAACACATTGGGTGTAGCAATATCAACATCAATTTCAGTCATTATGAATAGTGTTGAGCGAGCATGCTCGGCCGAACTCGCTGTTCGGCCAAGCATGCCTACGCTCGGGTCCGCTCAGTGTTCGGCCGAACTCCGAGTGTACTCGAGCGCAATGCTCGAGTCTCTTCCCCGCACTGTAATGTTGATTTGTACGCTAATGCGTACAAATTTGTATGCTAATGCGTACGAATTTGAACGCTAATGCGTATGAATTTGTACGCTAATGCGTACAAATTCAGTTAATTAGCATACTTTTACGAGTGAAAGGAATAAAAGAGGAGAAGTCGCCATTCTGACCTTTTTCTATTAACCAGACACCCTACCCTCTTCTGAGCCTGGTTTAGTCCCATTGACTAACATTATGCTTGGGTGCTCGGCCGAGCACTCGAGCAACCCCTAGTGCTCGGACAGAGCACCTGAGCATACGAGCACAGAGGTGCTCGCTCAACACTAATTATGAAAACTGTTCACGTGATCAGCTCCTAGATCCAATCCAATGCACATTCACAATGGAAGTGGCACAGTGACATGAAAAATATAAAAAGAAAAATGGGTGCATGCCTCCAGGGGATAGGTAATCAATATTACAGAAATATCTCAGAAAACCCCTTTAATGAATTGAAAGTGTGTGTAATGCTAAGGTTATGCTGCCATCTTTTGAGCAACTGTATTATCACAGTTAGATAATACAAGGGTTACCAGGTTCTGGTTTGTAAAGATCTCTTGAAGACAGCCTACCTTAGGTCGTGGAGAATGTAGTGAAAGCACATGTAAGACAGCATAAACAGGACTGCTTGACAGATAGTTAGTTGTAGGTACAGTACCTTAGACCTGAGTATATCTGCACTGTGTATAGTTTGTATTGTTATCTATTTTATATTGTATGTTTTGGCAGTATCTAATAATAAGTTATTGGTAGGCAAAAGGTTAGCAGGAACAGGACTAACCACCCTGTTCCTCCCTTCTTGGTTCCTGCTTCCTACCAGGAGGGGGAGTTCCTGTCTAGTAACAGTGAGCAGAGGAAGCATACAGTGCTGGCCAAAAGTATTGGCACCCCTGCAATTCTGTCAGATAATACTCAATTTCTTCCAGAAAATGATTGCAATCACAAATGCATTTGTAATAATATCTTCATTTATTTTGCTTGCAATGAAAAAACACAAAAGAGAATGAAAAAAAAGTAAAATCATTGATCATTTTACACAAAACTCCAAAAATGGGCCGGACAAAAGTATTGACACCCTCAGCCTAATACTTGGTAGCACAACCTTTAGACAAAATAACTGCGAACAACCGCTTCCGGTAACCATCAGTTTCTTACAATGCTCTGCTGGAATTTTAGACCATTCTTCTTTGGCAAATTGCTCCAGGTTCCTGAGATTTGAAGGGTGCCTTCTCCAAACTGCCATTTTGAGATCTCTCCACAGGTGTTCTATGGGATTCAGGTCTGGACTCATTGCTGGCCACTTTAGAATTCTCCAGTGCTTTCTCTCAAACCATTTTCTAGTGCTTTTTGAAGTGTGTTTTGGGTCATTGTCCTGCTGGAAGACCCATGACCTCTGAGGGAGACCCATCTAAGACACCCATCACCCAGACTATTACTAGGCAAGTACTAGTGCCAAACTGCAACTATTCAACCTGCCTCAGTATTCCTCACTGGTGCCATAAAATTGCACTTTGAATCCAATGCTATTGAAGGTACCTGAGGTCATACTTTGCGTTTAGTAAAATAGATTGTTATATGTTTACTTCTGGCCTCATTCTTCAAAACTACATTTCCACTTCACTGATACCCAGGAACCAATGGTCTGAGGGAGTGCACCATGGCACATCCTCTGCACCAGCTCCTTAGGAGCTCACTGCATACAGGTATGTCAGCATGCAGTGGTAGTGCTCCCTACCGTCCATACAAGAGATGCCATAAAGTAGGTTGAGAGAGAGATGGAAGCCGCACCAGAGTACAGCAGAACTAAAGACTTTACTGGAGACCGTTTTGCAGCAACTAGGTTACAGTCAGGGGAGTAGCTATAGGGGGTGCAGAAGTAGCAGTCGCTACCGGGCCCAGGAGCCTGAGGGGACCCAAAGACCCTAGTGCCACATAAGAAGATAAGAAGACACCTTTATTATAGAAAGTGCATGCTGGTCAAGTTACACCTCTGGCTGGAGGGAAGGGGTTAGGTCAAGAATTTGGCATGGGGGGCTTTTCAATTTTTGCCTCAGGCAGCACGACCGCTATGTGATTCCCTACCCCTGGAACATCAAAAGTAAAACTGCAGCACTCTCAGGTCTTCAGATAATATTTGTTTTTATTCCACCTTCTTTAGTGCGACGTTTCGACCACCTTCGGTCTTTTTCAAGCATAAAGTGTGAGTCCCCACACCAACATATAAATACCCTCCCCCTTTGTGTCACATGGTTACATGATTGGTTCCCCAATAACACTAGGGATATGACATCATAATACAGTGTAATATAGTGCAATAAACCAAAATTATCAGTAGCATGTATCTGCACATTGAAACATAATTATACTTGTGTTAAGGTCATTGTCATTGTTGGGGTCCCCCTGTGGGTTTATCACAGACCGCGTGAGTCATAATGAGAAAAGAAGCGTATTACCAAGCCTCTCTGACGCCTGAAGCTGCCGGGAATAGAGAGGCTTGGTAATACGCTCCTTCTCTCATTATGACTCACGCGGTCTGTGATAAACCCACAGGGGGACCCCAACAATGACACAGGTATAATTATTTTTCAATGTGCAGATACATGCTACTGATAATTTTGGTTTATTGCACTGTATTATTATGCTATATCCCTAGTGTTATTGGGGAACCAATCATGTAACCATGTGAAACAAAGGGGGAGGGTATTTATATGTTGGTGTGGGGACTCACACTTTATGTTTGAAAAAGACAGAAGGTGGTCGAAACGTTGCACTAAAGAAGGTGGAATAAAAACAAAGATTATCTGAAGACCTGAGAGTGCTGCAGTTTTACTTTTGATGTTCCATGGAATTGGGGTACTACAGGCTGGTACCTGACACTGACGGCACCACCACATTATGGACTTATAAGAACCGTAAGTGCTGCTGCAAATGTATTCCCTACTCCTGGCCACAAAAGACTAATGGAAGGGAAGCTCAAGCTGAACTCTTGCAGCAGGGCCCATGAGCCTTTAGCTATGCCCCGGTTACAGTGCCTTCATTGTGGATAAGATACATTCAGAAAAGACTGCTACTGTCAACAGCATTTATGGTGAGATACCAGTATGGATGTGTTCCTTATACATCTCACCTATGAAAGGAAAGTAAATGTAGGTACACTTCCATACTTGTAGCTCACCATAAATTCTATTGACATTAGCAGTCTTTTCTGAATGTATCTTATCCGCAACGAAGGCACTGAGTATTATCAGCTAGTGCATAATTACTCCTTTTATGCACAATCGGACACTACTTATTTTCACGGTGTCACATTCGTGCTCTTTGCCTCTTTTGACCTACTCAGGAACCAGTCTCTATCTCAGAGTTAGAATGGCAAACATGGACGCAGTTATTGTGTGGCTGGGGCAACTCCTTGGCAAGTCAGTGGCTGCCGTATAGGCGCTTGAACCTAACACATAACACAAAAACTATGGTCAATTTTATATTTGTTTAGTTTTGGAGTGTGGGAAATTGGAGAACCCAGAGTAAACTTATGCAAGTGCAGCTAAAAGTTCCTCCCACTTGCAGAGCTCTTCTGCTCTTACACTCTGCTTTCACACTGCCCTTGAGGTCTATCCTAGCCTTCAGGAAGTGATATTATCCAATGCAGAGGAGGATATACCCCCTGTGCAGCCGATTCAGCTGCACAGCGGCCCTGTGTGAGCGCGGGCCCATTCTTGAATACTAGTGAAGCGCTCACTAGTCTGCAGGAGACGAGGGAGTGAAGCGCTGTGAGTGCTGTACTCACCCCTCCTCCCTGGTCTCCTCTGGGCCACACTGTGCTGCAATGTCTTGACTGTGTACAGCATCGGGCCAGAGGAGACCAGTGAGCGGGGACTGCAGGAAAGAACTATTACTATGGCAGGTACCCTAGTACAGTATCAGATTAGCACAATTATTTTTTGGGGACATTATGGATACACTTTAAGTGTCAGAAATACAACTTCCTGTGGGCAGTTATTTTTATTGTGTTAGTTTGCTATTATTTTATTTATTTATCGTCTTTTTGTTAAACTCTGCAGAATCAAGAGATGGCTGAAAGAAGTCATCATGGCGGTCTGGTCTGAATGGAAAACATCAGAGGAGACGTCACTGAATATAAGAGGTATGTGGGGCTATATTCTCCTGTTTTTAGCGCTGTATGTAATGGTTTCCAAGTTTGTCTTTAATAGTAGGGCTGGTGGGAAGAGGTTAGGTTGAGAATTTGGCATGGGGGCGGGGGGGGATGGGGGGCATTTCAATCTTTGACTCTGACAGCAGAAAGGTTAGGTGCACTCTTTTCTTTGCACAGGGATCCTCTGCTGTCTGTGTCCGCCCCGATCCAAGATCTTTCTTCACTCAGTGTGTAAAAGTGATAATTTAGTTTTGCCACTAGACAGCAGCAGAGTAACAATAGTTACATAAGTATGTACAAGAAAATATGGTTTAAACAGCTGACAATAAATTCAATAACAGAAATAGTATAATAACGAAATGTAGGCAGTTTTGCAGGTGCTTTCCCTTTTTCAGTTAACACCCCTTTTAATGACTGCAGTCACGGCTATCCTACTTCAAAGTCTTAAAAGTAGCTAGGTTATACCCCCGTATAGACAGAGTGGGGTACCGCTGTGTTTCTGCTTCTTATGTGACTAAAGGGATTCACTTCAGATTCAGGCCTCAGTTCAACATCCCATTCATTCTCCATCATTGGAGTTGACTACACACCATCCATTGATAGTTTTTGGATGTTCTTATACCAAGCCTTCTTCAGCAGGCTGAGGGAGAGGTTCTCTGGCTGAGAAGGACATGCATATTCCTGTGGAGATCCCCATCGGGGATCCAACTTATCCACTCACCAAGATGCCATGTTGCAGACTAGCATCCAATCTCCAGACAGTAAAAAAAATATATAATTGTTTGTTTGGTCCCTAGTCACTGATGTGCTTCAGTATGAGCTTGCTTAAAGGTATGTACACCTCTGGGGCATTTTTTTTTTATTATTGTGCTGTACTCATAATGAGCTTCCGTCAGCCAGCTCACCAGACAGGCTCCTTATCTCTGCTCTCTGACATTATAAACTCTCATTATAGCTCAGTTCTTTTCTTACTGATAAAAAGTGAAAGTACCAGTCACACAGTTACAAAAACAGTTAACCCTTTGTAACAGAATGGCTCAATATTTTTAATAAAGAACAATTGAAAAAAATATTTAAAGCCCAAAATTAGTAAAATGCAATCATAAAAAAATTGTCTCCAAAGGTGTACATAGCCAAGTTACTTCTGCCACTCTTGCAGCCACTCTGTTGGGTTCTGTTGCTCAACTTCTCCCTTAGTGTGTTCCATCAACAGAACTACCCCCTTACAATTGGTAAGGTGGTATAACCTGTGGTGTTATGAATGAACTCTGGCTAGCGCACTTGATACTCTTCTCCCAACATGAAGGTTATTCCCAGAACTGTTCAACTGGTACTGGCACAGTTCCTGGATGACCTAAGCTTAAAATTCAGACCTTGATTGGACAAAATACGCTTGGCATATCTATACAGCCAGATTATATATTTCCACAGTGCTTCCGCAGTGGTGGTTGCTGTCTGGTCATAAATTGGCATGATCACTGTGAGTTTGGAGAAATGGCCGACACAGACAAGTACATATTTGTGACTGGAGGTCATGGCTTGTACTGTCAAAAAGTCTGTAGTTACTGTAGGACTTCAAATGGTTTTGCACACTTCAAAAGTCTTGCACACTTTATCTGTGGTTTGTACCACCCCAGTACAAATAAAGTCTTTTTTCAGCAACCAAACAGCCTTTTCTGCCACCACTTCTGGGGACAATATTACTTGCCACACTTTACAATGTTCCCTGAGAATCCAGATTCGCAGATAGAGCACCTCCTCTTAACCTTACATCTGCTGCCACTGTTTAGCCACTTTGGGGCCCAAGTCATCAGGCAGTCTTCACGTTACTGTTGTTTTTTTCCTGGATTATACCGGATCACACAATCAATGAACTAGCTGGGTACCCAATGCTGGTCTGATGCCCCAACTTCGCTCTCAACAAGTAGGCCAAGAGATTGTTGACAGTATAGATTTCTGCTCGACTTCAAACTAGATGCTCCCCAGCTATACTTACTCAGACCTTTTGGCACTGAATCTCAAGGTCCATTGAAGCTGGGACTGTATTGTGGAATGGCTTTTCCAAATGGCACCAGCATTTACTTCCAGTGGGGTTTTGCCACAAGAAATTGATCAACACAAGAAACCAAATGCACCAACTTGTCCTCAGATAACCTAAAGTTCAAAACTTCAAAACAGAACAGAACCATCTGTTTTCTCCTCTGACAAAGGAATCACTATTCTACCAATCAAACTATGAAAAGCGTGCAACAAATACGCAAAACAGAGGAGTAATTCAGGCCAACAAACAAATTTTGTGTAGGTGGTGACAGATGGAAACACCTACGGTAATTAACCAACCAGTCCAAAAAACCTAAAAAACTGAATGTAGTTGGATATAGAACACACAAAAAAAAAAAGTTATCCTGCAAAATGCAGCCCAACATATGAAAATGAGTGTACAGATGACTGAAAGACTGAAAGCTGTTGGATTTGACTAAGAACACCTCTGTCAAAAGAAGTATTGAACACCACTGCTTGTTAATTGAAAATGCCATTATTAACCAAAGTCCCCGGCATGGAGCAAGATGATGAATTAAACAAACTTCTTTCTTTGGGATCACACACATAAGAGACATCTGGAAGTTTGAAATGGCAGCCATATGACGCAAAGCAACATCCTTCATCAACCTTTCTCCTAGATATCTTAACATTGTCCCTAACCAACTTCAAATTTGCACACAAAAATAATACAGGCGAATGCTCAAAAATAATACAGGCGAATGCTCATAGGGATATTAAAACCAACTTATACTTAACTTATACTTAAATTCTTAACAAACTGATAAGAATATGGCTTAAATGAGTGTTTATGAATCGTCAGGAGTTCAGCTATAAGGACTTTACATGAGCCATCAGAACAGCAACATGTTGGGACTCAGTGTAAAACAGAAAGTGACAGTTTGCAGATAGACTGAAACCTAATCCTGTAAGAAAAAAACGGCTATCATTTTTTAATAAAGACCAATTGAAAAAAAATACCTTTAGCCCAAAATTAGTAAAATGCAAGCATAAAAAATTGTCCCCCAAAGGTGTTCATAGCCTTTAACTCTCAGCGTCCTCTGAGGGGGCCCAGGACATGTTTCTCCACACTGCTTTTTGTGATCAGAAATGAGAGCTTGCAAAGACGATTTTTACTTGAAGGGGGAGTTGTTCTGAGGCAGGATGACAAGTGGCAACTCCACTATAGACAGGGAACAGCCTAGCTGATTGTCTGTCAAACCTGCAAGCCTTAGCCAGAACCACTTCTAGCCACACATGGCCATCTTGGGACACTTTATTGAAGATGAGCTTCTCCAGGGATTCCATCTTCACATGGGTCAGGCAGGGTTTTTGCTCTCACCAAAATGGCAGAAGGTAAGCAGCTTCCTTTTCCCCCAAATTATATACCACTTACTGTCAATCTCAAAACAAATAATATGTGGCCAAATATGTCCAAATACACATGGAGCTCCACTCATCCATAATCACATCATAGCAAGGTCAATCCAAGACAGTCACAAGTTAAATTTCTTTTCTTCTTTTATTAGACATACCAAACTTATAAATATTATGAAATGTATAAAAGCCTGAGTCACTGGAGGAAATTTATCAAACTGGTGTAAACTGGCTTAGTTGCCTACAGCAACCAATCAGATTCCACCTTTCATTTTTCAGAGCTCCTTTGGAAAATGAACAGTGAAATCTGATTCGTTGTTATGGGCAACTAAGCAAGTTCTGTTTTACACCAGTTTTGATAAATCTCCCCCATGTGTTGTGTCACAATTCATTCCATCCAGGATCTCCTGTGTTTTCATCCATTCCTCATGTGCACTTGGCCGGTGTCCTCTGTGTCTGTTAGTAGATGGGAGGTATTTTCCTCCCAGCATATGCTGCAGAGACTGATTGCAGCAAGGTGAGGTCAAGCACCCGGCTGGATTTCACTTGCCGGTCCGGGCTTTGTGGACGCCCAACTCTAACTAAAAGCAGCTACAGCAGGGATGCTCAACCTGCGTCCCTCCAGCTGTTGTAAAACTACAACTCCAAGTATGCCCTAATAGCTGTAGACTGTCCAGGCATGCTGGGAGTTGTAGTTTTGAAACAGCTGGAGGGCCTCAGGTTGAGCATCCCTGAGCTAGAGCATGGGATAGCTGTGTCTGTGTTAAGGAATGAGGCTTGTGCCTGGATGAATACTTGTGACCTGTTTGGAGAAGACAAGTCAACTAAATCCTGGACTTAAACTTTGGTGTGGACCTGTTTGCAAAGTGTGAACACACGCCTGGACTTGGACTCTGTATGTGGGACCTGCAGCATGGTGTGAACTAAACACCAGGACTTTCAACTAAGGTGAAGTTGTTTGCCGAGCTGCTAAACCTGCTTGTGTGAATAAAACACTGCCTACCAGAGCAAATCCCCACACCTCCTATGTGTTCATCACCAGCAACCATTACTGTCATTACCATGCCTTTATGGTTCACATTCCTCATATTATTGTTATTATTGTGCTGTGTTTGCTGTTTAAGATTGTCCCTGCAATCTCCTTGCAGGCAAGCTGAGTTTACATCTTTCACCTACTGTTTTGTGTGTATAACTACAAGGATTCATCCAGGAATTTTCATATATGCCTTATCAGTGTGTGATAGAGGGACAACTGGTAGCTGCTGAGTGAATGGTTGTTGGATTTGGCGTCAGTGCAGTCTGACAGCAGGCCTCTCTGTCTCCTTACCCTCCACTGAAAGTGCTAGTACAGTCACTTGTACTTAGACCTGCTGGCTCTTTAATGAGAGGTATTGCAAGTATATTTCTTCCTGTAAGTTCGAGTATGCGTATTTTATCTTTGGGAGCGCCCACTCTATTCTTCCATGCCAGTGGCACCCTGCCATCCAGCTGCTCGAAGTCACAGTATTACAAGAGGACACTAGTGCCATACCTATACCACTCAGGCTTTATTTTGGGTTCTTCAACCTATTTTGATCCATACCCTTAACTTTCTGTTTCCAAACATTTGCTGTCCTTTAGGCTACATTCACATGACCATTGTGTTTTGCCATTGTGATCATTGTGATCCGCAAAACACTGATACCGGCCCATGTGCGTTCCCCACTTTGTGGACTGCACATGCCGCGGTTATCATAGAAATGCCTATTCTTGTCCGCAATAGTTTTTTTGCGGGGCCGCGGCACGGAGCAACGAATGCAGACACAATTAACTTGTTCTGCTATTTGTGACTTTTCCCCACTCATGTCACAAGTGGGTGTGGTGTGGGCGGAGAAGGGGATTGGGCAGCAGATGCGTGGGTGTGTTGTAGGCGGCCCCATAGAAGCGAACGGGTCTGGATCTGAGCCGCAAATTATGCGGCTCGGAGGCTGTGAAAACAACGGTCGTGTGAATGTAGCCTTGCGGTGTATCCTGAAAAGGCAAGAAAATTTTTCAAAGAACTGGAATATTATTGCATAATGTATTTCTTGGTTTGAATCTTTGCCTTTTTCTATATTTCTCTCCCTTGGACATTGGAGGTCATTTATTAATCAGAAATATGACTAAATTAACTAACCGTTGTGCCGCTACCTGTGACTTTTCCCCGCTCATGCCACAAGTAGGTGTGGTGTGGGCAGAGAAGGGGATGGGCAGCAGGTGTGTCGCATTCAACATTTTCTATGCCTGTTTTAGGTGTAGCAAATGGTCTAAATGCTCAGAAGCTGTTTTACATTTAGAACTGGCACTGGATGCCAACGCCTCTTCATAACTTCGGCAGATCCTCCGCTAGCAATGAGCCTTTATTAAGACCGGTGTCTAAAACACTGCTCTTAATAAATGTGCCCCACTGTTTGCAAGGAAGTGCAGCACACGGGTACTATCCTGGGACAGGGGACCTTTAAGGTTGTCACGGGTGATATCACGGGCACGAGGGTTACTATGGCGGCCTTGTTCCCAGGGTTGCCCGGCTGCAAGATTGTTCCCGTTACCCTCCTCGCACAAGGCACCAATAATTAAACCAATGCCAGGGGTCAAGGATAACGTTTGTTTTAATGCAGGAACCAATATGTTATACAGGTTACAGTCTCTCTGGTACACAGCCAGGTTTAGATGGTATGGATACAGTGGTAGAGTAGAGTGGCTTGGCAATGCGCTGTAGCTTTAAGAGCTTAGCTGTCGGCTGATTTGAGATGATAGGAGTAGTAGTAGTATAATAAGTAATTACAGACCTGATCCAATAGATTAGTCGCTTCAGCTGAGTAAGGCTGACTAAAGAACTTTGAGCACTTGAAATACTTAGAGAATGACGCTGCCCTCGCACTCTGGCGACCAGGTGGAAGATGCATGAACCTTCCAGACGTGTAAGCCGGGGTACAAGTGATCCTGAGTGGGTGACCCTCAACTCCTCAGAGGTCAGACAGTAGGTTCTGGAACTTTATATAGGTAGTCCTACTGAATACTTGAAAGAACCTGTGATGATCCTTACAGCTGTCTGGATGCAGTCTGGGTTAACTGTGCTGGTGATGATAATGGCTGAATAACTAGGCCTCAGGCCTGAATGGATGGCTGAGGTATACAGGAGAGCTGTGCACTGTTCTCTGGTCTGTGATAGAACCGGAACTCTCTGGAATATTCCAGCTCACTCCCTAGAGAAAAGGAGGGCGGAACTAGCTACATCCTCTGGTCTGTCATTGGCAGCTGACAGGTAGCAGAGGGGTCACATGGTCAAGCACACTCCCTCACATAAATGGCATGAAAAGGAACCAATGAGAATATAGCAATATAAGGCAATGCAGAAAATAATGTATAATGTGCAATACCAACTTTAGACACCAGATGGAAGTGTTTTGAGCTCACATACGGGGAAAGCTAAGAATGAGGGAGAGTTTCGGAATGCAGGCCTTTACCTTTAGGCTACATGCACACGACCGTATGTGTTTTGCGGTCCGCAAATTGCGGATCCGCAAAAAAAAAACGGATGACATCCGTATGGCATCCGTGTTTCCGTTTTTTTTTTGCGGATCCATTGTAACAATGCCTATCCTTGTCCGCAAAACGGACAAGAATAGGACATGTTCTATTTTTTTTGCGGGGCTACGGAACGGACATACTGATGCGGATAGCACATGGTGTGCTGTCCGCATTTTTTGCTGACCCATTGAAATGAATGGGTCCACATCCTATCCGCAAAAAAAACGGAACGGACACGGAAACAAAATACGTTCGTGTGCATGAGGCCTTAGACTGGAGAAAACTAGGGAACCTAGAAATACTGAAATACCTCCGACACCTGCACACATACCAGTCTGGGCCATTACAGAAGAGAGAGCGTTTTGCATAATCCATCACCTCTCTTATCCCACTCTAGATTCTGTGAATGTAGGGCTGTCACTTCTGTCCACTCTGCTGACTAGGGTGTGCTAATGGTAAAGTCTGACAAAGAATCGACCTTCTGTTTGTCACCTGCACATGAGTACTGTTTATACCTCCTTGGTTACCAATTAGATATTTTTTCCTTCATTCGTTCACCCATAGATGGGTGAACACACGCACGTCTCCCGCATCGCATCTACTGGCCTGAACTCCGGCACTGACGGGGATCACATAGCATTATACTGATTTATGATGCTATGTAACCCTTAGGCCCCATTCACACAACCGTATGTTCATTTCCGTATCTTATCCGCATTTTTGCGGATAAGATGCGGAACCATACAGACCCATTCATTTTTACCATAGGAGAAAAAAAATGCGGAATGCACCGTGTGCATTCCGTATCCGTATATTACGGAAGTTCTCCCGCAAAAAAAATGAAACATGTCCTATACTTTCCCGCAAAACACGTCCGTAGCCCCATTAAAAGTCAATGGGTCCGCAAAAATGTGGAACACTACGGAAGATATTCCGTATGTCTACATACATACATACGGTCATGTGAATGGGGCCTTACAGTTCTGGAATGTATTGGATAACACTTACAGCATTATGTTAGTGTTATCTGACACATTCCAGAACTGTAAGGGTTACATAGCATCATAAATCAGTATAATGCTATCTGATCCCCTTCAGTGCCGGAGTTCAGGCCAGTAGATGCGATGCGGGAGACGTACGTTTGTCACGCTCATCTGCAAGGGGCCTAAGGGTTCATGTTTCCCTGGTCTGTGTGTCTGAACATCAGGTGGTCAAGTGTCCTAATCACTCTGCTATTTAGATCTGTGAGCTGTGTGCCAGGGAGATCAGTCTGTCTATATTCTCCAAGAAAGCTGTGTGCAGGAAGCTTGCTATCCTGACTAGGGATAATAACTTCGCGTAATATGCGCAACTTCATAAACTGATTTCTACTGTAAAAACCATTGCCCGTACTGGGGTTTGGTTCCAAGGTGGAACCGAACCCGAGTTCAGGAAATGTTTTTTTACAGTAGAAATCAATTTATGAAGTTATTACACAAAGTCTTGCGAAGTAATAACTTCAGCTCAGAGCTCAGAGCCAATACATTCTACAATATTTGGGCAGCACGGTGGGTTTGAATCTGACCAAGGACAACATCTGCATGGAATGTATATGTTCTCCATGTTTTTGCGTGGGTTTCCTCTGGGTACTCCAGTTTCCTTCCACACTCCAAAGACATACTGATAGGGAACTTAGATTGTGAGCTCCGTTGGGGACAGTTGGATGCCAACATCTAAAGAACTGTGGAATATAGTAGCGCTATATAAGTGCATAAAGTAAATAAATAAAAAATTCAAATACTGTACAGGGCCGCTCATCCCTAATCCTGTGACCGTGACAGGACATCTTGTGGTCAGCTTGATTGTTCATCGATGTCTGATATGTCTTTGTAATTTCTTGGTTATTTTCTGTTCTGTCCATGAACGCCATGTTTTCTGAGTGTATTCTGATCTTTGTAATTTCTTGGTTATTTTCTGTTCTGTCCGTGAACACCATGTTTTCTGAGTGTATCCTGATCTGCATGGGTTCCAGTTTATGCCTTGATCCTGATTCCGATCCTGAGTCTGTGTCTTTGATCTGGATTGTTTGTGACCTTTATTCATGGTTGTTTGGTAAGCTTGGGCTTCGGCTGTGTGAACGGATCCCTGCACTTTTAACTGTGGGTGCTTGAGCTAGGTCCCTGCACTTAGCCAGCATAGGGACTGTTGACCATTTGGGGGCTGTTGTTTAGGACAGATCATCCAAGCAGTTAGCGACAGTGGTTGGGTGAGACTAAGTGTGCACTGTTCCCTGTCCTTATTGATTCTGATCATGTTTGTTTTGTTCCCTTTGTTTAACTGTATCCTTATATCTTGTCTGCAAATGCTTGGTATATGTTCAGTGGTTCTCCTAACCCCTGAACATGACAGATTTGTTCTTTGTAGGCGCTGCTGGTTCTCTTCAATGTCTATTTAGTTGAGGACATTGCATTATTTATCTATTGGATTAGGTGGAGATTAAATCGATAAAGCACATGAGAAGGTTACCTTGTTTTTGCAGTCTCTCAAGGTGACCCACGACAAGTGCAATATCTTTATGGTTTACTGTTTTTCCTGTTGAGTGATGCCTATGGATCTTGTCCTTCATAGGTGGTTGTCTCTGCCCACTGTAGGTATTTCTGACAAGATCGTGGTTACTCATCCCATCAAGGATGATATTCAAACATGGGCATCCTTCTAAAATATGTATAATGGGGCATGCTTTTTGGAGAATGGAGAAAGTTGATAGTCCTGAGCTAAATTTCTTCATTCGTGCAGCTGGTTCTAAAGGTTTTGGGGCTATTTTTCAATCATCAATAATCACGGTTTTACGGCAGTGGGTGTGGAACCATTGTGACAACCAATGGATTTAGCTTAGAGATAAAACTAAGACGGTTCCCTGGTTTTCACCCTTTAACCGCTAAACAGGGATCTGGACTTCACTGCAAGAAATGCACCAGGCTGCTACCTCTTGGAGTACTCTCTGTGTGATTGGCTACCGCAATCAGACTCTCGTCAGGTCAGACAGCAGAGAATCAAAGGTTGTGCACAGGCAGACAGATGAAACAGCACACCTTCGAAGGGACTACCAAGCTAGACAAACCCATTGTTCAGGCACCTTTCCACAGGGAAAGGTACCTTAAGTACCCCAGGGTTGCAAGCCATTGGGTGCTATAGATTAGGGTACACACAGGCCCTTTAGGACTACACATGGACTTCTGGTGGCAGAACAGGCTTCTGGAGGGAACAGGAGGGCCATTGGGTCTGGAGCACTGGAACAGAAACAGCGATGGCAGCAGGGCAAATGGAATGGCATCCATGCCTGCCCGGGGAAGCTGCTGACATAACACATAGGATTGGTCAAACAGACCAGAGCTCTTTTGGTCAGACAACCTGGGCGTGGTTCGATGCTTTAACCGGTTGTCACAAACTTCCCACTTTGTTTTAGTTTTAACCTTGTTTTTCTGACAAGGTTTACATTATTGGAAAATACATTCCATTCATAGTTGCTGAGTAGTAGGCAGGGTCTATTTCCCCTTAGAGATTCTTTTGGTAAACAAGCAAACCTGTTTTGTGCATGCTTCTGTTGGTGTGTAAGCCAGATAAACTAAAGCACATGAAAAGAAGTCTTCTCCAGAAAGACATCATTACTGTGAGTGAATCTTTACTGAGAAATAACTTCTGAGGGAAAGAAGAATTGGATTTTGCAGAAGGTTGAGGACCATTTAAGGGTCGTGCTTGGAGTGCTTGGACAAAGTCAGTAAAACACACGCATGCGGCTTTAGACTTTACTGGATGAGGTTTGGGTTTTGACTCCCACAAAACTGTGCCTACTGCTAGTATTTGTACTGTGAATGCTTTCATCTATTCAATAATGAAGATACTTTATTACAATTAAGATGGCCTAGTCATTGGTCAGCACCAGTACAGTGTAGATGTAGAACCTCATGGGCAAGGCAGGAGATATGCAGCTATGTAAGGGTAATTGTGGCAGCAATAGTAGATGTGCAGCATTGTAGGGGTAGCAGTTATATCAACAAGGCAGTAGATGTGTGACTTTGTAGGGCTTGGAGTAATGCAGCAATACAGTATGAAACATGATGGCAGGCAGACAGCAGCAGGCCCATGATAACCACAGTCAGCAATGGCAGATCTTTTCATCGATCTCTGTCACAGGTGTGTGAAAATCTTTCTGAATCTATGCCTCATTCATTATGACAAATGTGATTTTTGTACATCAGCAGAGGACAATTTTTTCCATTTGGGTGTGACGGCACCACCTGCCATGCTGAATACCCTCTCTGAGATAACATCGGCGGCAGGACACAACAGTACAGTGATAGCAAAGTGGGCCATTTCTGGACACTGGTGCAATTTGCCTGCCCGGAAGTCAGGACAGGTGTCAGGGAATAGGAATGTGTGTCTGCCTGGCACGGCAAATGAAAAAATTGTTTCATCATATTCATCAAACCGAATTGTTTCAGTTTCAAGTTTTTTTGTCATGCACAGTAGTATAACTTGTTGTGAAATGCTAAAACTACATTCAATTACAATTAAAAAAAGAAAGAGTAGCATAACAGTACATTAAAAACATTGACAGTACAATAAAAATATCTCACAATTGTTTAGCTACAGGACGTACAGTCATTTATTTATATGTCCCTCTATGATGTTCTCATTGAGCATCTGAATGGCCTGCATGTAGAAACTCCTCCTCATTTTCTCGGCGTTAGCTTTCAAAATATGGTAGGGTATCCCAGACCACAGGAGACAAAACAGATAGTTATTTGGGTGTCTGTGATCTTTCACTCCTTCATGGCCATGTTTAAGCACCTTTCATTATAAATGAGCTGCAAATAAGAAAGGTCAATGCAGATTATTCACTTGGCCGGGCGCACCACCCTATGAAGTGTCCTCCTGTCCTGTTTCTTGCTACCAAACCAGACTATAATGTTTCCTGTCAGGATACTCTTGATGACACAGGTGTAGAAGTTCTTTAGTATCCTGAGGGGTAGTCTGGAATCCCTCAGGTGTCTGAGATGATAAAGATGCTGATGAGCCTTTTTCACCAAGAAGTTTATCGGACTAGAACAAGATATATCTCGTGTAAGGCCCCTTTCACACCTGCAGCGTAGGGCTCCGGCAGGCTGCCCTGCGCCCCTTCTGAGAGGCGGCCGGAACGAAAATACAGCATGTTGTATTTTCGTTCCGGCCGCCTCTCAGCAGGGGTTGCCGTGCTGCAGCCGTATCCGCGGCCCGCCCCCATTACAGTGAATGAAGGCGGAGCGCAGTTCCGGCCCCACACATGCACCTGCGGCAGCACGGATCCGGCGGGCTGTTCACCCACCGGAACAGCCTGCCGGAGCCCCGCGCCACAGGTGTGAAAGCAGCCTAATATGTACACCCAGGTTTTTAACAATGGCCACATGCTCCACTATATCCCCATTAATCCTGATCATCTTACGCTTCTTGCTAAAATCCACTCAGACATTCAGACTGAGATGGTTATCTCAGCTCCAGGTTACCAAGTGATTAATCTCCTCCAGGTAGGCCGTCTCGTTGTTATCGGAGATCAGACCTACCACAACAGTGTTATCAGCAAACTTAATATTTGTAAAGGAACTGGAGGTGGCCACACAATCATAAGTATATAATAAGTAGAGCAATGGACTCAGGACACAGCCTTGTGGGACATCAACATTCAAGATGAAGGGGGATGAAACATGTTTGCCCACACGTACTATTTGAGATCTATCTGACAGAAAGTTAGTGATCGGTTTAGACCTAGATTCTAGATTCTTAGTAGTCAGTATAGAAGGAATTGACAGAATAGCTATAATCCACAAACAACATTCTAACATAATTTCCTTTCTTAAGGTCCTTTTACACGGGCCGATTATCGGCCGAAAAATCGTTCCTAGGAACGCTAGTGCCGATAATCGGCCCGTGTAAAAGTGGCCCTAATCAGCCGACGAACGAGCAAAACGCTCGTTCGTCGGCTGATTGGATCTTTTGTAGAAACCAAAAGATCCAATCTGTCAGGCGCACATCGCCCTGTGTAAACAGGCGATGTGCGCCTGACAGTATGGAGCTTCCCGGCCGCACGAGCGATACAGCGATCACTCGTGCGGCCGGGCGCTCGATTCGTCGGGCCGTGTAAAGGCTCCCTGCCCGAGTGCCGATATCGCTGATTGGTGCTCGGGCAGGGAGAAGAATCGGCCCGTCTAAAAGGGCCTTTAGTGTCCAGATGAGACAGGACAGTGTGCAATAGATAATTAATAGCATTGTCTGAGGTAAGCAAATTGTAGTGGATCCAGATTCACAAGATTGGCTTTCTTGAAGCATGCTGGGAGGGCAAACAATTGCAGAGATTGATTAAAGATTGTGGTAGATATAGGGCTAGCTGATTAGCACAAGATCTGAGGACTCGACCAGAGATAGCATCTGGAAAAACTAAAATTTTGCATTGACGTAGGTCTACAGACCTTTACTTAGTTGAAGCACCTATGGCAGTGATTACAGACTCCAGTCTTTATGGGTATGATACTGTTATGCCCCTTTCACACGAGCGGGAGACTCGCATGTCTCCTGCAACGCATCTACAGGGCTGGACTCGGCACGGACAGGGATCGCAGAGCATTATATGCGATCACAGTCAGTGCCGGAGTCCAGCCCTGTAGATGCGTTGCGGGAGACATGCGAGTCTCCCGCTCGTGTGAAAGGGGCATTAGGCTACATGCACATGACAGTGGAAAACTGGTGTGTGATGGCATCCTTTTTGACAGCCATGACATGGCCGTTTTCAGAACCATTGCAGTCTATGGGGCTATTCACATGGCCGTTTTTTTTTTAATGGCCAGTAAATAGTGGCTATCAAAAAATAGGACATGCCCTATTTTTGGCCGTTTTCACGGCCAGAGGAGCTCCTTTGAAATCAATGGGCCTGTTTTTAATTGTTGTTGGTCGGCTGTTAAAAACGTGTTGAAATGCCTTTCAGGGGTTAAAATTTTTTTTATATATATACCTCATCCACTTGAATGTGCTGACGATCGCTCTGTACTGGAAGGACCTGGCGCTTGTGTTAACCTCGTGAGGCTGGGAGCATACATCCTGGGAGGATGTAGAGCGAGTGTCAGCACATTCGAGTGGATGAGGAAAATATTTTATTTTTATTTTTGGAACCAAGAAAAACAGTTACTAATTTATACTGGAGGCACTATTGGGGGCATTTTATATACAGGGGCAATGCTGAAGGGGGATTTAATACATAAGGTGGCAATATTGGGGGATATTATATACTGGGGAAACACTATTGGGTGAGATTTTACACAGGATGCAAGGGGCACTATTAGGAAGGTTTTACATACACAGTGGCACTATGGGGGACCATATATATACTGGGGCTATTATGAGGGGCATTATGAGGGTCTCATATATGGGCTTAGCTGCACCTTTGTTGCCCTACATAAATAACAGTAAATAACATTTCTATATTTCAATATTGAAAGCTCTTTTGTGCATCCTCTCTTAGTAAGTTGGTGAACTCCCACCTCTAGCCAATAATTGGAAGTCTGTGTAGACACAGGTTCCACACGCTACACACCATCAGAAGTTAAGAGATTCTACTTCCACAACTGTAACAAACTCAACACTGGAGCCCTGTCCCTGCTCAGTCATTGGTGCACTAAAACATACAGGGTACGGAGGGGGCTTAAAACTAACTTCACTAAACTAAATGTACACATAAATTTTTGCCATCAAACTTTCTTTGGAACCTGCTAGCTCAACTTCCTGAAACACTTTGTCACTTACACTTACTTTGTCCATCAGTTTTTCATCATTTAAAGAGGACCTTTCACCACTCCTGACATGCCTGTTTTAATAGCTCCTTGCATTCCCCACGTACTAACAATTCTGGATCATCTATTCTTATGGCTCTGTGTTGTGCCATTCCTTTATTATTTGCACTAGAAGTTATGAGTGAATTGCTATTTTTCTTCAGTAAACGAACAGAGGGGAGGTAACCACTTGGGGGTATGTACCTGCCCAGACTAACTCTAGCCAATCAGTGCTGCCATGTTCAGACTGTGCAGGTACACACCCCCAACTTGTTACCTCCCCTCTGTTCCCTTACTGAAGACAAATAGCAATTCACATATAACTTCTAGTGCAAATAATAAAGGAATGGCACAACATACAGACATAAGAATAGATGCTCCAGAATTGTTATTACATGGGGAATGCATGAAGCTATTAAAACAGGTATGTCAGGAGTGGTGAAAGATCCTCTTTAACTAAAACGTGTTCAAAACATCTTCGACAGTCCATCCACCACTTCTGGAGTTCACTGACTCACTTCCAGTCGCCCCTGCATTTTCCCTCAGACCATTACCCTTTGAAACATCCTATTTGTTTTATACCTGACTCTAACCAAATTGAGACCTTTGACTCAATGATTGGCAGTCCTCAACTCTAGCCGGTCGAGTTCTCTAACTCAATTTCTCTTGTCTTTTATCCAGTTGTTCCCCGAACTAATCAGCTCTGACTTCTCTTTGACCTGAATCACTGCAGAAGCTGCAGGCACATTGCCAAGGTCCTTTTAACCCAGTAGGGGGTCGACATAACTTCCATTCCATTAAGTTTGTAACAAGTCTCCACCTGTAAAATTAACTTGGCAAGTGTCCGGTATCATAAACTTCATAATTATATCCTGTGTATCATCAAGGCGTACACATAAGAGTTTAGTTAGTTTGGCTGCCACAGTTTCCACAATGCAGTAGGATGTCCCTGAATTTTGAGTTAGTACTGTGGGCAGGGTTCCACAATGCCTGGAGATGCAGCTTTGAACACTCCCTATTCTGCCCTATTTCTGTTACCTGGGTCCACAACTTCAGACTGTTAACTCTTACCAGGTCCATAGCTCTGGTATTACCCCCCTCTCTTTCCTAGGTCCTCAACTGTAGGTTAATCTTTTTTTGGTCCCCAACTCTAGGAAAACTATTTGTACTGCCCCTTACAGTACTGAGGGAGAACCTATCTCTCACTAGTTCCTTGTCACTCTCCAGAATATACAAACTATGAAAAGGAGGACTCCCACTGTACACATTACCAAAATCTCTCAAAGTTTCTTGGTTTCTGTTCACACCAACTGTATGTGACACACACATACCAAAACTTGAATTAAAACCCACAAGTTTTAATTTTTCACAAATCACCAGTCACTATATTGTTTCCAATATATATATTCTGGCCAGGGTCTCACACTTGGCGCACATCAGGTGCAACCTTCACACCAAAAAACAGTTCTCACAACTGCAATTACACCACCTAAAGTGAAGGCAATGAAACCAGCGTAGGTCACCAATCACCCGTCAATATTCACCAACCATACATGGAAAAGGACAGTGTAACAATCAAAGGTTCTTAGCTACGCACTTATGCCTTGTCGATCTCTGTAGGTGGATCGTCAGGTGACTCAGTGTCCCTTTGTGGTTTCCGGCTGGAAGGAGCAATTTTCTGTTAGAGTAATTCATTTTATAATTCGCTCTAAGCTCCAAATGATAAAATTATAGCTTTTTCATTAACAGTATACTGCAGAGAAACAGTTGAGACAGATATGAAGTTTCATGCCTCTGGAATGTCCTCTGAGGATTCTGGTTCTTTGTTTAAACACTACGTTATCCATAACCAACCAGTTATTAAACATATTAGATATTTGCATGTATGTAACAACAATTAAGCCTATCATTCTTCTTGTTTCAGTACTACGCATGTATATAAAATATGAATGTAGACAAGTGCATCGCTTGAAGATAGGGACAGACATGGACATTGAGCCCTGACCTGGAGCATAGCCCACTTTCCCTACCTACTTACAGTGCAAGCCCTAAGTAGTTCTAATCAATACAACTAGTCAATGGTCTCTGTGCTACCAATGTGCAGAGACAAACACCAGCAGAAAAAAAAACAACACAATTGAAAAGTCATATGTGAATGGCTCAGAACCAGGTGGATAACACAGTACAGAAACGAGACAAAGAGTAGTCAAGAGACAAGCCAAGATCAAATACCAGACGGGATGCACAGTATAAATCAGGGATGCTCAACCTGCGGCCCTCCAGCTATTGTAAAACTACAACTCCCACCATTCCCTTCTGTAGGCTTATAGCTGAAGGCTGTCCGGGAATGATGGGAGTTGTAGTTTTGCAACAGCTGGAGGGCCGCAGGTTGAGCATGCCTAGTATAAATCATGTGAGACAGAGAGTGGTCAAAAGACGAGCCAAGGTCAAAAGCACACAAATCCGAATGATTCCAAGCCAGGAACCCAGCTAGTGAGCCCAAACAAGACTATCACTGGCACTGGTATATGGCCAGGAAAGGGAGCGCATATCAGCCAGGGAGAAGGTAAGCATGTTTTTACTCCTTGGCTATGATGTGCTCCGATGTGATTGGACTGTGGCACAGCCAGGAAGAAGGAGATGCCCACTGAGAAACCCTGGCATCTACTCCTCCCTGTACTGATGCTCAGTATTAACATACTGGGTGTGAAAACTGAAGTGGGGCAGAGGAAGCAAGGGGTATTGAAAAAAAAACAGATGGCAGCATCAGCAAAGCATGCCCCACAAGTAAAGGTACTTCATTAAACAAAAAAAAATACACAAAAGGTCTTCTTTAAATAGAGCACTGATTCTCAGGATCAGAACTTCTTAAACAATGATTTATGAAAAACGTCATGTATCTTGAACGAGAATGGTAATTGAAAGTGAAAAGATACCGAGTTTATAACAGACATGTTATATGGTCCAATAAAGTGTGTGTGTGGGGGGGGGGGGGCACCATGAAGGGATAACTACTGTGACGGGGGCACTTCTCTTAGACTAAACTCACATTTACTTCATTTCACAAATAATGTGTGGCCCCTTAGTTTTTGGAGGACTTTTCTCACATGTATAACATGAGACAACCAATGTTTACAGTCACCAGAAAAACGGTCAAGGAGCTTAACCTTCTATTGGTGATGGAGCAGAGACAGGCAAACGCCAACAGAAAAAAAAACACACAAAGGAAAGGAAAGTCTTATGTGAATGGGTCAGAACCAGGTGGACAACGCAGTACAAAAACGAGAGACAAGGAGTAGTCAATAGACAAGCCAAGATCAGATACCAGATGGGATACAATGTACAAATCACGTGAGAGTGAGGGTGGTCAAAAGACAAGCCAAGGTCAAAAGCACAAATGAATCCAAGAACCAGGGACCTAGCTGGTGAGCCCAAACAAGACTTTCACTGGAACTGGAATATGGTCAGGAAGGGGTTTCAATAGAAAGAGTCCCAGGATCAGAACCTGATAAGTCATAACTTAGCGCTCCATTAGTCAGAACACTAGCATACAGGAATAAAGCAGCTGAGCAATCAACCCACTGCTAGAGTCCTGCAGCACACGCCCAGTGGAACCAAACCCGAGTTGGGAAAAGGTTTTTAACAGTAGAAATTAATTTTTTCGCAAAGTAATAACTTCAACTCATCTGAGCCAATACCTTCTAATACTGTATGGAGCGCTCACTCCGTACAGTATTGAAACAAAGGTTTATGCGAATCAACTTCAGATGTTTCATTCGAAGTCGATTTGCTCATCCCTAGTCTGAATACTTATGTTTATGTGTAATTTTAGTTTTTCCTTTTTAATACATTTTCAAATACTTCTAAAATTCTGTTTTTACTTTCTCATTATGCAGTATTGAGTGCAGATTGATGGGTGGGGGGAAACTTGATTCTTTTTAAATGCACTTTTCTGAATGCAATGTATGTTCTTCACAATCCCTACATTGTGTCTGGAATACCCTAAACTGGCTTGCTTGCGTGTCTAACTGTGGTTTTTCCGAGAAAAGGCAGACACGCCCTATGAAATCAGTGGCTGAGCCTACAATGGCATATGTGCTTCAGAGCTAGCATAGAGCCTGACAGACCAGCTAATATATTCCCTCCTGATTGGCTGTCAGTAGAGATGAGCGAACATGCTCGTCCGAGCTTGATGCTCGTTCGAGCATTAGGGTATTCGCATATGCTCGCTACTCGGACGAGCATATCGCGATCCTCGAGGAAATGGCAACTTCCTCTTCCTGCATGTTATGCGCCTTTTTTCAGCCAATCAACATGCAGGAGAGTCTTTGGTACCTCCTAGCATCACGTAGGGCCCCTACAAGTCGATAGCAGGGATTGGCTGGCCAGATCAGATGACCTGGAAATCAGAGGCGTATCTACCGGGGGGCAGGGGGGTCGACGGCTCCGGGCCCAGTGACTTGGGGGGACCCAGCAAGGATGACCTTAAAACTATCAGGCGAATACAAGTGAGCGCTTCCATTATGGAAGCGCTCACTTGTATTTAGGGACCCCCATCAGACCTCAGATCAGCCCACCCAGCCACATAAGATTAAAATAAAAAACCTTTCTTACCTGTCACGCGCTGCGGCTGCCCTCCGGTCTTCCCTGGCCGGCGCACACTATGACCTGACGCTGCGTGGCTGGGTGGGCTGATCTGAGGTCTGATGGGGGCACAGTAGGCTGATATGAGGTCTGATGGGGGCACAATATGCTGATCTGAGGTCTAATGGGGGCACAATACGCTGATCTGAGGTCTGATGGGGCACATTCTGCTGATCTGAGGTCTGATGGGGCACAATACGCTGATCTGAGGTCTGATGGGGCACAATACGCTGATCTGAGGTCTGATGGGGCACATACGCTGATCTGAGGTCTGATGGGGGCACATTCTGCTGATCTGAGGTCTGATGGGGGCACAATATGCTGATCTGAGGTCTGATGGGGCACAATACGCTGATCTGAGGTCTGATGGGGGCACAGTAGGCTGATGTGAGGTCTGATGGGGGCACAATACGCTGATCTGAGGTCTGATGGGGCACAATACGCTGATCTGAGGTCTGATGGGGCACAATACGCTGATCTGAGGTCTGATGGGGCACAGTAGGCTGATGTGAGGTCTGATGGGGGCACAATTCTGCTGATCTGAGGTCTGATGGGGGCACAATACGCTGATCTGAGGTCTGATGGGGCACAATACGCTGATCTGAGGTCTGATGGGGCACAGTAGGCTGATCTGAGGTCTGATGGGGGCACATTCTGCTGATCTGAGGTCTGATGGGGCACAAGTAGGCTGATCTGAGGTCTGATGGGGCACAATCTGCTGATCTGAGGTCTGATGGGGCACAATATGCTGATCTGAGGTCTGATGGGGGCACAATACGCTGATCTGAGGTCTGATGGGGGCACAATACGCTGATCTGAGGTCTGATGGGGGCACAATACGCTGATCTGAGGTCTGATGGGGGCACATACGCTGATCTGAGGTCTGATGGGGGCACAGTAGGCTGATGTGAGGTCTGATGGGGGCACAGTAGGCTGATCTGAGGTCTGATGGGGCACAATACGCTGATCTGAGGTCTGATGGGGGCACAATACGCTGATCTGAGGTCTGATGGGGCACATTCTGCTGATCTGAGGTCTGATGGGGCACAATACGCTGATCTGAGGTCTGATGGGGCACAATACGCTGATCTGAGGTCTGATGGGGGCACATTCTGCTGATCTGAGGTCTGATGGGGCACAATATGCTGATCTGAGGTCTGAGGGGCACAGTAGGATCTGATGGGGGCACATTCTGCTGATCTGAGGTCTGATGGGGGCACAATATGCTGATCTGAGGTCTGATGGGGCACAATACGCTGATCTGAGGTCTGATGGGGCACAGTAGGCTGATGTGAGGTCTGATGGGGGCACAATATGCTGATCTGAGGTCTGATGGGGGCACAATACGCTGATCTGAGGTCTGATGGGGCACAATATGCTGATCTGAGGTCTGATGGGGGCACAATACGCTGATCTGAGGTCTGATGGGGGCACAGCTGATCTGAGGTCTGATGGGGGCACAATACGCTGATCTGAGGTCTGATGGGGGCACAATACGCTGATCTGAGGTCTGATGGGGCACAGTAGGCTGATCTGAGGTCTGATGGGGGCACATACTGCTGATCTGAGGTCTGATGGGGGCACAGTAGGCTGATGTGAGGTCTGATGGGGCACATTAGGCTGATCTGAGGTCTGATGGGGGCACAAATACGCTGATCTGAGGTCTGATGGGGGCACAGTAGGCTGATCTGAGGTCTGATGGGGCACATTCTGCTGATCTGAGGTCTGATGGGGGGCACAGTAGGCTGATCTGAGGATGGGGGCACATAGGCTGATCTGAGGTCTGATGGGGGGATCTGAGGTCTGATGGGGGCACATAGGCTGATCTGAGGTCTGATGGGGGCACAATACGCTGATCTGAGGTCTGATGGGGGCACAGTAGGCTGATGTGAGGTCTGATGGGGCACAGTAGGCTGATCTGAGGTCTGATGGGGGCACAATACGCTGATCTGAGGTCTGATGGGGCACAATACGCTGATCTGAGGTCTGATGGGGGCACAATACGCTGATCTGAGGTCTGATGGGGGCACATTCTGCTGATCTGAGGTCTGATGGGGGCACAGTAGGCTGATGTGAGGTCTGATGGGGGCACATTCTGCTGATCTGAGGTCTGATGGGGGCACAATATGCTGATCTGAGGTCTGATGGGGCACAATACGCTGATCTGAGGTCTGATGGGGCACTAGGCTGATCTGAGGTCTGATGGGGGCACAATTAATGCTGATCTGAGGTCTGATGGGGGCACAATACGCTGATCTGAGGTCTGATGGGGCACAATACGCTGATCTGAGGTCTGATGGGGGGCACAATACGCTGATCTGAGGTCTGATGGGGGCACATTCTGCTGATCTGAGGTCTGATGGGGCACAAATACGCTGATCTGAGGTCTGATGGGGCACAATACGCTGATCTGAGGTCTGATGGGGCACAATACGCTGATCTGAGGTCTGATGGGGGCACAGTAGGCTGATGTGAGGTCTGATGGGGGCACACGCTGATCTGAGGTCTGATGGGGGCACAGTAGGCTGATGTGAGGTCTGATGGGGGCACATTCTGCTGATCTGAGGTCTGATGGGGCACAATACGCTGATCTGAGGTCTGATGGGGCACAATACGCTGATCTGAGGTCTGATGGGGGCACATTACGCTGATCTGAGGTCTGATGGGGGCACAATTCTGCTGATCTGAGGTCTGATGGGGCACAGTAGGCTGATGATCTGAGGTCTGATGGGGGCACAGTAGGCTGATCTGAGGTCTGATGGGGCACAATACGCTGATCTGAGGTCTGATGGGGCACCTGATCTGAGGTCTGATGGGCACGCTGATCTGAGGTCTGATGGGGGCACAGTAGGCTGATGTGAGGTCTGATGGGGGCACAGTAGGCTGATCTGAGGTCTGATGGGGGCACAATACGCTGATCTGAGGTCTGAGGATGATGGGGCACATTCTGCTGATCTGAGGTCTGATGGGGGCACAATACGCTGATCTGAGGTCTGATGGGGCACAATACGCTGATCTGAGGTCTGATGGGGCACAGTAGGCTGATCTGAGGTCTGATGGGGCACAATATGCTGATCTGAGGTCTGATGGGGGCACAATACGCTGATCTGAGGTCTGATGGGGGGCACAATATGCTGATCTGAGGTCTGATGGGGCACAAATACGCTGATCTGAGGTCTGATGGGGCACATTCTGCTGATCTGAGGTCTGATGGGGGCACAATACGCTGATCTGAGGTCTGATGGGGCACAATACGCTGATCTGAGGTCTGATGGGGCACAATACGCTGGGGGCACAGTAGGCTGATGTGAGGTCTGATGGGGGGCACATTCTGCTGATCTGAGGTCTGATGGGGGCACAATATGCTGATCTGAGGTCTGATGGGGGCACAATAGGCTGATCTGAGGTCTGATGGGGCACATAGGCTGATCTGAGGTCTGATGGGGGCACAATTCTGCTGATCTGAGGTCTGATGGGGCACAATACGCTGATCTGAGGTCTGATGGGGGCACAGTAGGCTGATCTGAGGTCTGATGGGGATGGGGCACAATACGCTGATCTGAGGTCTGATGGGGGCACAGTAGGCTGATCTGAGGTCTGATGGGGGCACATTCTGCTGATCTGAGGTCTGATGGGGGCACAGTAGGCTGATGTGAGGTCTGATGGGGCACAATAGGCTGATCTGAGGTCTGATGGGGGCACAATACGCTGATCTGAGGTCTGATGGGGCACAATAGGCTGATCTGAGGTCTGATGGGGGCACATTCTGCTGATCTGAGGTCTGATGGGGCACAGTAGGCTGATCTGAGGTCTGATGGGGGCACAATACGCTGATCTGAGGTCTGATGGGGGCACAATACGCTGATCTGAGGTCTGATGGGGGCACAGTAGGCTGATCTGAGGTCTGATGGGGGCACATTCTGCTGATCTGAGGTCTGATGGGGCACAATACGCTGATCTGAGGTCTGATGGGGGCACAATACGCTGATCTGAGGTCTGATGGGGGCACATTCTGCTGATCTGAGGTCTGATGGGGCACAATACGCTGATCTGAGGTCTGATGGGGGGCACAATACGCTGATCTGAGGTCTGATGGGGCACAATATGCTGATCTGAGGTCTGATGGGGCACAATACGCTGATCTGAGGTCTGATGGGGGCACAGTAGGCTGATGTGAGGTCTGATGGGGCACATTCTGCTGATCTGAGGTCTGATGGGGCACAATACGCTGATCTGAGGTCTGATGGGGCACAAATACGCTGATCTGAGGTCTGATGGGGCACAATACGCTGATCTGAGGTCTGATGGGGCACAGTAGGCTGATCTGAGGTCTGATGGGGCACAATACTGCTGATCTGAGGTCTGATGGGGGCACAATACGCTGATCTGAGGTCTGATGGGGCACAGTAGGCTGATCTGAGGTCTGATGGGGCACAATACGCTGATCTGAGGTCTGATGGGGGCACAGTAGGCTGATCTGAGGTCTGATGGGGGCACATTCTGCTGATCTGAGGTCTGATGGGGGCACAATACGCTGATCTGAGGTCTGATGGGGCACAATACGCTGATCTGAGGTCTGATGGGGGCACATTCTGCTGATCTGAGGTCTGATGGGGCACAATATGCTGATCTGAGGTCTGATGGGGGCACAATACGCTGATCTGAGGTCTGATGGGGCACAATACGCTGATCTGAGGTCTGATGGGGGCACAATACGCTGATCTGAGGTCTGATGGGGGCACATCTGAGGTCTGATGGGGGCACAATACGCTGATCTGAGGTCTGATGGGGCACAATACGCTGATCTGAGGTCTGATGGGGCACAATACGCTGATCTGAGGGTCTGATGGGGGCACAGTAGGCTGATGATCTGAGGTCTGATGGGGGCACATTCTGCTGATCTGAGGTCTGATGGGGCACAATATGCTGATCTGAGGTCTGATGGGGCACAATACGCTGATCTGAGGTCTGATGGGGGCACAGTAGGCTGATCTGAGGTCTGATGGGGCACATACTGCTGATCTGAGGTCTGATGGGGGCACAGTAGGCTGATGTGAGGTCTGATGGGGGCACATAGGCTGATCTGAGGTCTGATGGGGCACAATACGCTGATCTGAGGTCTGATGGGGCACAGTAGGCTGATCTGAGGTCTGATGGGGCACATTCTGCTGATCTGAGGTCTGATGGGGCACAGTAGGCTGATGTGAGGTCTGATGGGGGCACATAGGCTGATCTGAGGTCTGATGGGGCACAATACGCTGATCTGAGGTCTGATGGGGGCACATAGGCTGATCTGAGGTCTGATGGGGCACAATACTGCTGATCTGAGGTCTGATGGGGGCACAGTAGGCTGATGTGAGGTCTGATGGGGGCACATTCTGCTGATCTGAGGTCTGATGGGGGCACAATACGCTGATCTGAGGTCTGATGGGGCACAATTACGCTGATCTGAGGTCTGATGGGGCACAATACGCTGATCTGAGGTCTGATGGGGCACATTCTGCTGATCTGAGGTCTGATGGGG
>ONZH01005388.1:0-32334 GCA_900303285.1 Rhinella marina | reverse complement strand
CGAGGTAGGCCCCGCAATCCTGGTGTGGGCATTACATGAGCGGCCCAGGGTCAGACTCAGTCCCAGCCTCCACCAAGTTAACCCAATGTGCCGTCAGGGAGATATAGTGTCCCTGCCCGGCAGCACTTGTCCACATGTCCGTGGTTAGGTGGATCTTCTCAGTAACCACATTGGTCAGGGCACGGATGATGTTCTCTGACATGTGTTGGTGTAGGGCTGGGACGGCACATCGTGAAAAATAGTGGCGACTGGAGACCAAGTACCGAGGGACAGCCACCTCCATCAGATTGCAGAAAGCCTTAATCTATACCAGTCTATAGCGCAGCATCTCCCGGCTCAGCAGTTTGAAAATGTGGACGTTTAGGGCTTGTGCATGTGAGTGGGTGGAATTGTATTTGCGTTTGCACTTGCGCTCCAATGTCTGATGCAAAGACAGCTGAAGGCTGCACTGGGACACATTGGTGTAGGGTGTGGAGGATCGTGGAGGTGAAGGGGTGGTTGTAGGGGTGAGGTGCTCCTGCCGGGGTCCTGGGTGGGGGGTTGACTCGCAAAGCCAGCATGTGAGACAGGGGAAGGAGCAGTGGTGTGATCCGCAGGAGGTGAACGGCCTTGGTTCCATTGAGTCGTGTGTTTAGCACTCATATGCCTGCGAATGCTGGTAGTGGTTAGGCTGGTAGTGGTGCCTCCCCTGCTGATCCTGGTGTGGCACAAGTTGCACACCACGGTCCGTCGGTCATCCTCACTTTCTTTAAAGAACCTCCAGACTTGCAATCATCTAGGCCTCGGCACGGGAGCTTCACTCCGTGAAACAGTTGCTGATCTACTTGCTCTGGCCCTGCTTCTCCCTCTGGCCACCCCACTGCCTCTTCCAACCTGTTCTGGTGATGCACTTGCCTCCCCCTCAGAAGCTCTGTCTTGACAAGGCTTACCAACCCAGCTCGGGTCAGTCACCTCATCATCCACCTGCTCTTCCTCCGATTCCTCACTCTGCTCCCCCCTGGGACTTACTGCCCTGACAACAACATCAATGTCTGACAACCGTGTCTCATCATCATCATCATCCGACACCTCTTGACGCACTACTTGCACTAAGTCCACACTCTCATCACCCACAGACTGCGAAAGTTCTAAATTTTGGGCATCGGGACAGAGCAACTGCTCAGGTTGCTGTTGAGCAGTGGTTTGTGTCTCTGGGTAGGGTCCTGAAAAGAGTTCCTGTGAGTATGCCATATCTGAATCCATATTTTCCATGGGGGGGCAGGCTGGGGGGAAGGAGGTTGAGCTGGAGGAGCCAGAGGTCTACTCCCTTGGCTAGCGTGGGTGGACTGCGTGGAAGACTGGGTGGTGGATAAATTACTGGACACATTATCCGCTATCCACGTCATCACCTGTTCGCACTGTTGTGGTTTCAATAGTGGTGTACCACGTGACCCTGTAAGTTGCGAAATAAAGCTAGGGAGTGAAACTCTGCGGCGTTCCACTGCTCTCTCATCAGTAGGTACTGTGTCACCCTGCCCAGGACCATGGCCTCTGCCCCCCTACATCCCTTGGACGCCCACATCCTCGTCCTCGACACTTGGCCCTTGGGTTCAACATTTTGTGTAATCACTAAACTGTAGAATTAATATCTGAGGCCAAAAACATATTCTCTAGACTGTGGCTAGTGTACCACACACACCACAGAATTTTTCACTGGACTGTATTAAATGTATCTGAGAGAAAAAACGTATTCTCTAGACTGCGGCTAGTGTACCGCACAACACACAATTTTTCACTGCACTGTAGGATATATAACTGAGAGAAAAAATGTATATTTTGTAGACTCCGGATAGTGTGCAGCACACGCCAAAATTTTTCACTGCACTGTAGTATAAATGACTGAGAGAAAAAACGTATATTTTCTATACTTCAGCTAGTGTGCAGCACACCACACAATTTTTCACTGGATTGTAGTATATATAAGTGATAGAAAAAACATTTTTTCTAGACTGCGGCTACTGTACCACACACCACAGAATTGTTCACTGAACTGTAGTCACTGCCATGCTGTGTCAGGCTAAATTTTTGGGTGGTTCAGCTGCTATGTTAGTCTCACCAAGCCACTCTGGGGTTCACCGCCAAGCTGTAAACTGAAATCTCAGTCTTAACAAGTCATCCCGGGGTTCACCCCATGCTGTAAACTGCAATTTCAGTCAAACTTTGTAATTTAGGGGTTCACCACCAAGGTGTGCTAGACTACAATTTTAGCGGGTTCACCTGCAATCTCAGTCACAGACTGTCATTCAGGGGTGCACCACCATGCTTTTTTAAACCATTTGTTCGTTTCTCCAGGCTCTCACTTTTTTGGAGGCTTGCCACTGCACTTGTCAGCCAAAATTGTCTTCAGGGTCACCAGCATCCTCTCCAACAACAACTTCAAGGACGGTTACTACCAGGCCCTAGCACACAAACATTGTCTTGAGGGGTACTAAAAGGCTCTGCACCCACCCACGTGTGGAGACTAATAGGTGGGTGCAGTGTGCGTCTTAGCCCATCTGGAATTAGAAAAGCTGGGCACTGTGCTGGGAGAACTTTGTGTACGCTGTGGCCTACTGGGTGGGTGCGGAGAGGGAGACGCTTATGCCTGCGTCGTGGGGCGGGGGATAGGACAGCAGTGCCAGCATGAGCAGTGGTATCACCTACAGGCGGTGATGGACCTTCGTTGCACCTAGTTGGGTGCTTTCCTAACATGTGCCAGTGCATGTGACTTGCTCATCTTGGTCTGGATCAGCACAATTGTCTTGAGGGTCACCACCAGGCTGTTGCCCAGAATTTGGCGTAATGGTACGATTAGGCAGCCTCAGAGGCATCTGTGCATGCTGCCCCTGCTGTTTCCTGTCCATTTCCGTGGTGTTTCCATCATTTTCTGAGGTTTCCAGGTTTTCATGCAACCTTCCCTATGCAGAGCTTAGGTCCCCTGCAAAAAATACTCGAGTCTCCCATTGACTTCAATGGGGTTCATTATTCGAAATGAGCACCTGAGCATCGGGAAAAATTCGACTCGAATAACGAGCACCCGAGCATTTTAGTGCTCGCTCATCTCTATTTATTACTAAAATATTCTTGAAAAACCTGTATTTTGAGTGTTTTGTTAAAACTTTAACACCTTCCTGATCCTGACATGACAGTGTGAAGAAGACAGAGTTTTTTTCCCACGGCCATTTTCCCATATTAATGAACACAGCGGTGTCTTCCGGCCAAAGTATTACTACATTACACACACTGCTGTTCACTGATTACAATTGACAGACAGAAAAATTAAAAAGGCTTGGTTTGTTTGGGCAACAAGCCTGTACATTCTACCTTAACATAGGCTGTTAAAATTATATATGAGCTTTTTATGGCTGCCCCGGCCAGTAGTAGTAGGTGACAGGGTATTATCAGGATAGAGTGATAGGTAAAATAAATACAACAGACTGTGGTGGTGTATAACAATGTCCGCTAATATAACTTGTACGGGAGGCAGAGGCAGTGTAAAAAAAGGTTTTGTTTTTTTTTTAATATATATATATATATATATATATATATATATATATTTTTTTTTTTTTTTTTTTTGGAGGGGGGGGACTAAAGGCTGAGGCTCCAAAACAAACTTAACAATACTTAATATAACTATTGGTAATGTTAACTAACAACAGCTACTCTCCTACTAAGCATAGAAAACAGAGGCAGAGGTAGACAACAGTGTTTGGTTTTAAAATAGGGTTTTGGAGACTTCGGGTTTGCACAGCCCATGACATGACACGAGATTTTTGGCTGTAAAATTATGGCCTGGCTGACAGCAACAGTGGGAAGACACTCAGACTATACTGTCCTGCAAGGCCTGATCTAATCACCACCAGCATCAGCAAGAGGAGTATGAAATTCGGATGTAATCCAGCCTTTATTCATTTTTATAAAGGTATTTTTTTTAACACTGCCCGGTGACAGATTTGTCCTTTTGGGTGTCACCACCCCCTTCCCCACCAGCGGCACTACAAACCCTCTCTGACATGACACTTGAGGCTGGGCAGGAAAGAAGCCCTAGTGCATAGTGGGACAGTTCCGGCCACTGTTGTAATCTGCCTGCCCAGAAGTCCAGGAGGTCTGAGGAGAGGCTTTGTGAGCCAGACTGCAGATACGCCTGAACCTGCTCATTGAGGTGGGTGATCTGGGCCTGCTCACTTGGCTGCAGCTGTTGGGAGCCTACAGAGAAAAATTCCTGCATCATACTAATTAGGCTTAACTGGCTGCTGCTGGTTTTGGCAGAAGGTGGATGACTTGGCCGGACCTCCTTCTCAGACAAGCTGGCAGGAGGTTGGGGCTTGCTGAAAGCTGTGGCCAGGTTACTACATAGCTTCTCCTGCAATCACATCGCCAGCCAGTATTCGTCAGTCTGCCTTATGTTTAGGATACGCTTGTCAGTGCGTAAGCATGTGAGCATACAACTTGCCATCCTGCCCAGCGTGCCTGAGAGGCCACTTCTTTCCATCTCAGCCTCTCTCTGAGAAACCGCTGTGTCCCTGAAAGTCTCATCATCCTCCACCTGTGTCTCCTCCTCCTCCTCCTCCTCCTCCTCCTGGTCATCATCACCCTCATTAAAATCCTCCTCCTCTCCCCCCTCCTCTAACTGAAGCTCCTCATCCTCCTCCTGCTCCGCAAGGGAACTTTGGCGTTGGGGCTCCCCTACAGTGACAGCATGGCGGGTAGACAAATGGCCAGGATTTCCTTCCCCCATTGCCCCCTGATGCATGAGCATTAGTGTCTTTTCCAGCACAAATATTACTGAAACTATGTCGTTCATACCGCAGCTGTCCCGGCTGACCAATTTGGTGGGTTCTTCTAAGGGCCTTAGAACAGTGCAGGCATCTCGGACCAGCCTCCACTGCCAGAAATCAAAGCCGTACCTGCTCCCTATGGTGGAAGATTCTGGCTGCTGCTGGACAAAATCGTCCACTGCTCTACACTGCTCTAGGAGTCGCTGCAAAATATGAAGAGTGGAATTCCACCGGGTCGCCACGTCACCTATTAAGCGGTGTGGCGGAAGACAGTTTTGACGCTGCAGTTCCACCAGAGTGTGGTGAGATACATATGAATGGCTAAAATGAATGCAAAGCTTCCGCGACTTTGCCAGCACTGTGCGCAGGCCATGACATGTGCCATACAGGGAGCATGCGAGAATTGACCTAGGTTCAGCACTGCCACTATATTTGTCCCATTGTCACTCACTACCTTGCCCACTTCCAGCTGCCGTGGAGTCAGCCAGCGCGCTATTTGCTGCTTCATATAATGCAGCAAGCGCTGCCCTGTGTGGCTGCTACTGCCAAGACAAACTAAGTCTAACACTGCATGGCAGCGTTTCACCTGGCACATGTGATATGAAGGAGCGGGGGTAATGCGCTGCCCTGACGCTCCAGCAGGCGGACTGCCTGTGGAGGTGAAAGCGGATAGTTGTTGGGTGGTCTGCTGAAATCCTGGCTGGAAAGCACATGGAGGTGCCAACAGCAATTGACCGGGTTGCTGGGGGGTTCCTGCCTCGCTGCCACTAAATACATTCAGCCAGTGGGCAGTAAAGGACATGTATTGCTCCTGGCTGTAAGTACTGCTCCAGGTGTCCACCGTGACGTGCACTGTGCTGCAGAGAGACAGCTGCAGGGAGCATCTAATATTGTCAGCCACGTGGGAGTAAAGGGCGGGGATAGCTTTGTTAGAGAAGTAATGCCGGCTAGGGGCCTGCCAGCGTGGCTGAGCGCAAGCCATTAGCTCCCTAAAAGCTGGTCAGTCAACCAGCTGGTACAGCAGAGACTGCACAGCCAGCAACTTTGTCAGGTGACCACTCAGTTTGCGCACTGTCGGATTACTTGTGGCGTAAAACTGCTTCCTGACCACGCACTCGGCAATGGACGGCTGCCGAATGAGAGGAGGTGGAGACATGCACGCACTGGGCGACGATGAGGTGGATGTACTAGTTACACCCCGGGATTTGGGCTGAGCTTTGGCCCTGGATGCGGCCTGCCTGACAGAAGGGACCCCGGGAGAAGTAACCAGCTTTTTAGTATTAATGGGCTGCTCTAAATTGCCGGCATGACGCCGCTTCAAATGGTTCCACAGAGCAGTTGTCCCAACATTTTTGGCTTTCCCACGGCTCAATTTCTGTTTACAAAAATTACACGTGGCCATACTGTTATCCCCCGGCAGAGTGGTAAAATACTTCCACACACCCGACGTGCACCCTCCACAGCTGGCCAAGCTTGTAGCCCTTGCACGCTTACAGCCTGGTGTAGAAATTGCAGAAGGGACACCACTAGGAGGGAACACTGAAGCCCGAGAGGTGGCAGAAAATTATGGGGTTTGCTTGAGTGGAATGGTGGAGCAGGACGAGTCTGACCCCTGGCTACATATGGATACTGTATCAGCAGATGACAGCAGATCATCCGGCTGAGACTGAGATGAGCGTGCCATCCACTCCACTACCTCCTCTACTTTCTCCTCCACTACAATTTTGCGCCTCGGTGGGTTAGCCTGGTGGAACAACGGCCAAGTATTGCAAATACTACTAGTAGATGCTCCAGCTACAGGTTCTTTGGCACTGCTGCCATGTGCCATCTTCTCCTTTTTTAGAGCTCAAAGTCTGGCTGGAACTGGACCCCTTTTGCTTATGCATTCCAGACATTTTTCAATTCACTCTGTGGCCCTGCAGCTGGTCTTTGTCCCTGTATCTCCTTGTCTCTCCCTATCTCTCCCTGTCTCTCTCTCCCTGCTTGATTAAATACTAGCCCTGAACTGGCCCTGCAATTGCCCTGCAGTATCCCTGATATGTGTAATATGGATTCCCAGAGCTATTACATCAAATTTTCACAAAACAGGTCTCAGAACTTCACACACAGTGCTTCCGCTCGTCTCAGCAGTCGCAGCAGAAGTGATGCGTCACTGGCTTACCGAGCCTGAGCCAATCAGAGCAAGCCCTGCCCACTAGGTCAGGTGACCGCTTTCTTCCCGAGCTTTTGCGCATGATAAACGAACTAACAGTAAAAGTTTGCTAATGAATTGAATTCGTACGCAACAGCGTATACAGTAACTTATTTGTAGCAATAGCGTATAATTTATAGGACAGACTACGTAGCAAATGCGTACAAATCCGAAGTGAATCACCTAATATTCACAGCTGAGTCTTTTTTCCTTCGTTGCCTAGTGTTTTTCTTCCATAGACTGCTATTTTGCCACTACAAAAAAAATATGCGTTTTTTACAACTTTTTTGCATGGTGTTTAATGTTTTTTTTCCCATACAGCTCTCCAGGGAAATTAATATTACAGGAGGCATATACTTTCCCCTAAAAACTAATGCAAAAGACTCAAACACACTATATGGGTAAACAATGTCTGGCTTTTTACTGCCAAAGAAAAATGCCATGAGGACAATTGAATGAAGGGGCCATGAGGCTTATTTTTAAAATAGTCTTACATCATCAACTAAAAGGATACTAAATCCAGGCAGAATTTTAAAAAAAAAAACAGAACCATAAACACCTAACATAATCTATGTGTGTTGTTATTTGCTTGTTTTATAAGAAATCACAATTGCAGACCATAAAAGATAAAATAGAAAAACAGCTGCGCTCCCTCCCCTTCCCCCTCTGATGCTAGTGCTAATGAACCAAGATGTTAGGATGAGGGGGCTAGGTTTATTCTGATGAGTTTATGTACACATTGAGCGTGGCCATTTTATTGGAAGGCATCTCATAGTTAGTAATGGTTTCAAAATAGATTTTGTAACTGCCAGCCATAGTGTCAATATTATGAGCTGTAGTATATACATTAATCATAAAGATGGTCTAAAACCATTGACCAACAGCAAAAGTCCCACTAGGGATGCTTCCTAATTATAAAACTTAACTTTTATTGTAATGCTATTAGTAATAAAAGTGCAAATAGAAAAGGTTAAAACTACCAGCTCATGAACTGTATCATCCTTTTGTGTCCAATCTGAGACTACTATTATGGATGTTGAGCCAGGTACTTGAAGTTGGGATTTTATTGCTCCAGGCAGGGACAAAATTGCTGTCTTAAATATTGGCCTATCAAAATCAGTGTTCATACACTATGCAGGTACAGAGACACTAAAGCTAAGGCGCCTGTGGTCTACTATTGGTCAATGCGGCTGCATAGCTCAGCATAAATTATTCCTTATTTTGTGTTTCAGATTCCTTATACCCACTGCTATGGCATTAGCAACAATGGGCCAGTTGTTAGAGTGATCACTGAGGACCAAACAAGCAGTCACTTACTGAAAAATATCTTCCAGACTATTGTGTCATAGAAGTCTTGTTATATTAAGTAAAAGCTGGCCACCAGCCAGCTGATACTGTCGCCCTACAGACGTGTTTGTATATCACTTGATACTTGCCCCGACTAGCCTAAAGGTCCACTTAAGATCTTATATATTTATTCCAATATATATAGGAAAGTTTTAGTGAATATGCTGAGGGACCTCGGATGTATTCACAAAAGATCCTTATGCACTGCAGGTCTAGTTGTCATTGATAGAGCCGATATAATAACTGGTGAATACACCCGGTATGTTGATAACACTCGAGACCTGAGAGATTTTTCCACTTGGGTGGTAAACCACTTCTTATGATTTGAATTACTAATGCTGGATTTTCCAGAGAGTCAGCACCCAAGTGGAGATATGCGCTGCGTCGCACACTGCTACAAGGAATGATTCCCAGATCGCCCACGCCGACAATAAGTGTACCAGTGTCTCCGCTTACATGGAGAAACTAAGTTAGCATTATTAGCACTGTTTGCACTGATCCCTGCCTGACCGCAATTGACCCTAATAAACACTCTGCTCCTGGTTTATGAGCTGTCTAAAATGAACCACTATAGCCCTCCCAACATGTTTTACCGCTAGATGCGGCTTCTTCAGGGAATAACAAAGGCTACAGTCAGTAACACACTACGCCACCAGGGACTCAGATCCTGCAGTGCCAGACGTGTCCCCCTGCTTAAGCCAGTACATAACCAGGCCCATTTGAAGTTTGCTAGAGAGCATTTGGATGTTCCAGAAGAGTATTGGGAGAATGTCATATGGTCAGATGAAACCAAAGCAGAACTGTTTGATAGAAACACAACTCGTCGTGTTTGGAGGAGAGTGAATGCTGAGTTGCATCCAAAGAACACCATACCTACTGTGAAGCATGGAGGTGGCAACATCATGCTTTGGGGCTGTTTCTCTGCAAAGGGACCAGGACGACTGATCCGTGTACATGAATGAATGAATGGGGCATAGCCAGTCTCCAGATCTCAACCCCATAGAAAACCTTTGAAAGGAGTTGAAAGTCCATGTTGCCCAGCGACTGCCCCAAAACATCACTGCTCTAGAGGAGATCTGCATGGAGGAATGGGCCAACATACCAGCAACAGTGTGTGCCAACCTTGTGAAGACTTACAGAAAACGTTTGGCTTCTTTCATTGCTAACAAAGGATATATAACAAAGTATTTAGATGAACTTGTTATTGACCAAATACTTATTTTCCACCATAATTTGCAAATAAATTCTTAAAAATCAGACAATGTGATTTTCTGGATTTGTTTTCTTATTTTGTCTCTCATAGTTGAGGTCTACCTATGATGTCAATTACAGGCCTCTCTCATCTTTTTAAGTGGGAGAACTTGAACAATTGGTGGCTGACTAAATACTTTTTCCCCCACTATATATACAGTGCAAAATAACAGTTTGGAAAATAAAAGGGATAAAAACAGAACTTAATATGTTACCTGGCCATTAAGTCCGGTTGCCTGGCGAAGCAGAAATATTGGTCAGTCCATCAAACTAGTGATCCCCAAAGAAATGACAGTTTGCTTTTCTCCATGCATGTGTTAAAAAAGGTTGGTATCTTCCCCCCACCTGTGATGTCAAAAGAGCCCAGGGGAGTATGGTAATGACCTTTTATGACGGTTTTTACAACCACTTGCTGGAAACCAGGTCTGCCTCAAAATATTTGGATTGAAATATCTTTTTGGGTATTCACCTTAGCAATTTCATATTACTCCCTTCCACTCCATCTGAATGTCCCGTACACGTGCGTACCAAACATGGCGGAGGTAATGGCAGGAGTTAGTGTTTCTTTAGTGTTATAATAACAGTTACACAAAAAAGTCCAGAGAGATAAACAGGACACATGTGGTGAGACATATTCTCTGTATAATCAGCATAAGATACAGAAACGTGTATTATATAAATAGAACAAGGATTTGTAGGAACAGTCAGTGAGAAAAATGTGATGATGTAGTATTGTAGTGCATATCAAAGAGCTACCACTATTAAAACCCCAGCCCCCACTGTCCTCCATACAAACTAATGAGGCCATGCTGGAAATATCAATATAATAAGAAACCAGTTATAACATTTTTGCCCCATTATTTCCATTACTGACTAAGCCAGTGTGCAAATCCTGCACACCTTGAATGTATTGAAGAGTATTAGGCTGCTTCTATCCTTCTGTGGATTTGAGGTTTTCAAGGATTTTAAACTGTTAAATCTGTAAGATTAATTGCTTTATGCTGCACAACTATCTTTGCACTTGGAAAATAAAGATTGTAGCTCTAGGCTCAAATAAGAAGCTCAATTCTATTATCTTAAACTAACTTTAAGAGCTAGTGGTTGAGTCAGACAAGATGATTCAGACACACTGTAGATGGAATTTTCCAGACACTATTTCATCAAAGTCGTTACACTTGTGATCACCTAGGGATAGGTGTTGCTTCACTCATTCTATTTAATCAAAATCACTCTATTTTGATGCTCTCTTCTTTTTTACATATTTTCATTTTATTTCTCTTTGATTTGCTCTGCCCTCTGTATATAAAAATATAATCCACTACTGGATAGCATACCTGTTCGTATGAGTATTTGTTCATCCAGAGAAGGAGGTCTGTCTCATAGTTTTGTCACATACTATGATTAGAGATGAGCGAATTTTTCAAAAATTCGCTTCGGCTGGTTGGCCGAATTTTCTCAAAAGATTTGATCCAAATAAATTTGTTGCGAATCGTGTTAAAAAACGACTACTTCCGGTCTAAAGAGAGCCTGGATAGTGGTGTAGAACACTGTTCCCTGCTGTAAAATGCATAGGGAGTAGTGTTGTGCGAGCACCTCTGTGCTCGTATGCTCGGGTGCTCTGGCCGAGCACTCGAGCATAATGTTAGTCAATAGGACTAAACCAGACACCCCCCGCTCGGGAGAGGGGAGGGTGTCTGGTTAATAGGAAAAGGTCAGAATCACGACTTCTCCTCTTTTACTCCTTTCGCTCGTAAAAGTATGCTAATTAACTGAATTTGTACGCATTAGCGCACAATGCGTACACATTAGCGTCCAAATGCATACGCATTAGCATACAAATTCGTACGCATTAGCATACAATGCGTAGCATTAGCACACAAATCAACATAACAGTGCAGGGAAGAAACTCAAGCATTGCGCTTGAGTACACTCGGTGTTCGGCCGAACTCAGAGCGGAGCCGAGCGTAGGCTTGCTCGGCAGAACAGCGAGTTCGGCAGAGCATGCTCGGTCAACACTAATAGTGAGTCTACTGTGGTAGTGAAAGAATACTGTGAGCCAGTCTGACACGCACATAACAGGCTTCGCTCTTAGAATCGCTGCACACTTTTATGTATTTGGGCAGTTAAGGGGCCAAAACTCACCAAAACAACTCAAGTCTGAACTCAGCCTTATAGGTCAATGTTAGCGCCAGCTATAAAAAATCGTGCAGAGGCCCAAGATCCTACTAGAGCGCCAAAAGCGCACGCCTTTTACACCAATTCACTGATTCCACATACATTTCGACAGAACCTATTTTATTACACGCTTATACAAGCAGAGCCCCCCCAGACAGCATGGAGATGGCAGTGGCAGCAGCATCAGCAGACTATAGAGTGGCATGACGACAGTGTGGCCAGGTGGCAGCACCATGAGTAGGCCACAGAGTGGCAGAATGACAGACCCTGGAAGTGGCAGTAGCAGTAGAAATAGTAGTACAATTTGGAGGCCACAGAGTGGCACAATTACCTAATTTTGACATAGCGGCAGCTAGGAGATGGCATGTGGAGTCGGCGGTGACAGCAGCATCAGGCCGGAGAGTGGCATGATGACATACCCTGAAGAGCAGACCGTAATAAAAAATTCTCGTCCTTTTGGTTAAGATCAACTGTAGCATATGTTCTTATGAGTATCGGGGCTGGTTATGCCAGTGGACGGGAACGTAAGACAGAGGAGGTGCAGTGAAGGCTCCAGCTTTGCCTTGACTGTGACAAAATGTCAGTATTGACCCAAGACACCAAGAAAGTTCGGAGTTCCATCTGGGAGATCGAGATGGCGGTCTGCAGGGAGCTGAGCTTCCACCTGTGTGAGCAGCTGCCTCTCACCTCCCCATGCTTATCGCTGAGTGTCCCAGGGGCCAGAATCGTTTACTTTAAAAAATTTGAATGTTCAAAACAAACAGGGTTTCCTGTGTACTTGAGCTTTGAATAATGGAATAGGACTACAGAACGTACCAAAAATTTACGAGTGACATGCTGCTGCCGAGCAGAAGGTCCAAAAAATACTAATCAATTTACTAGGCCAACGAGTGGCACCATAACAGCAGCTACAAGAGGCAGCAGCAGTCGAACAAATTTCAAGGCCACAGAGTGGCACCGTAACAGCAGCTGCAAGAGGCAGCAGCAGTCGAACAAATTTCAAAGCCACAGAGTGGCACCGTAACAGCAGCTGCAAGAGGCAGCATCAGTCAAACAAATTTCAAAGCCACAGAGTGGCACCGTAACAGCAGCTGTAAGAGACAGCATTCAAACAAATTTCAAGGCCACAGAGTGGCTGCATAACAGCAGCTGCAAGAGGCAGCAGCAGTCGAACAAATTTCAAGACCACAGAGTGGCACTGTAACAGCAGCTGCAAGAGGCAGCAGTCGAATACATTTGCTAGGCCACAGAATGGCACCATAACAGCAGCTGCAAGAGGCAGCAGCAGTCGAACAAATTTCAAGGCCACAGAGTGGCACCGTAACAGCAGCTGCAAGAGGCAGCAGTCGAATACATTTCAAGGCCACAGAGTGGGAGAGGCAGCAGGAGTCGTACTAATTTTAATGAGATAGAATGGCACAGTGACCCTGGGAGAGGCAGCAGCAGTCATAAAAATTTAAATGCAACATACCGTAGAGTGGCACAATTACATAATTAAGAGGTAGCTGCAGCTAGGACACAGCGTGTGGAGGCAGTGGCAACAGCATGAGTAGGCCACAGAGTGGCACAATTACATAATTTGGACGTAGCGGCAGCTAGGACACAGCGTGTGGAGGCGGCGGAAGCAGCAGCAGTAGCATACTGTAGAGTGGCACAATTACATAATTTGCACATAGCGGCAGCTAGGACACAGCGTGTGGAGGCAGCAGCAGCATACCATAGAGTGGCACAATTACATAATTTGGAGGTAGCGGCAGCTAGGACACAGCGTGTGGAGGTGGCAGCAGCATCATCAGGCCACAGAGTGGCATGGTGACATAGCCTGGAGGTGACAGCAGTAGCAGCATGAGGAGACCTGATTGTTGAGGCTACATATTGGGTCAGTGACAGAGTGGAGAGATGGGTGGCAATACCAGTCACTGGTAAAGATGCTGAGTGGTAGAAGGAGCAGCTGGTAGATGTGTAGCATCAGGCGGGTGGCAGCATCATAAGAGTAGCTGAGGCAGGTAGCCTGAAGAATACAGTCTCATTTGTCAATGTTTGGGTGAAGCATCATGGCTGATCTAATCTGATGCATCAGGCATTGGTGGGTGGAAATCCTGGCTGATCCACGCCTGATTCATCTTGAAAAAAGGTGAGTCTTTCCACATTTTGGAAGGACAGGCGAGTTCTCCTAGGGGTAACTATGGCCCCCGCCGCTCTGATGCCACACTACTAGCCGGGCATGACAGCTTCTCCAGTGCAAACTCGGCCAGTTGCGGCCACAAATCCAGTTTGGTTGCCCAGTAGTCCAGCGTACCTTCAATGTGGGGTGGCAGGGTGCTGTCCAAGTAGGCCACCACCTGCTGGTTCAGGGTCTGCTCCTGGTGTACCTGCTGCTGCTGCTGGTGAGTACTTTCCGCACTTGGCGGGTGAAGAAAGCTGCTCATCAGCGACTCCAGACTCAAGTTGCTGCTGATGGAGCTGGTACTACCCACCCCCCCCACAGCAGCCATGGCAGTGGTATGTGAGCGCTGAGGGACCCCCCGGTCAGACCTGCGAGAGGATGGACAATGACACAGATAGGCAGCAGCCAACTGACTACATAGGATGTCTCTATAGTACTTCAGTTTATCCTCCCTCTCAGCAGGTGAAAAAAAGGCCCCCATTTTAGACCTGTAGCGAGGGTCCAAGAGGGTGGAGAGCCAGAAGTCATCCCTCTGCCGTATGGTGAATATTCGGCTGTCACTACGTAAGCAAGTGAGCATGCATCGGGCCATTTGCGCAAGTGACTCGGGAGTCTGCCTCCAACTCCACTGTATACTGCCATGGTGTCTCTGGGTCATCTGCCTCATCTTCCTCATTTCCCTCTACCTCCTCTGGCTGCTCCTGCTCCTCCTCTTCTGTCACCTGGGTAGAAAAACCACTAAATGCTTGTGCTCCAATGTCCGCCTCCTCCTCCAGTTCGGCCCCCACCGGACTTATGTGGCCATGAGATGCAGTCTCCACGTCTCCAGTCCCCTGACCAGAAAGATTTTGCACCATCTGTTCCAGGACATGAAGCAGTGGAATGACGTTGTTCATACCGTAGTCCTGGCGACTGACAAATAACGTTGCCTCCTCAAAGGGCCTGAGCAAGCGGCAGGTGTCACGCATGAGCTGCTACTGGCTGACATCAAAATTACAAAGGGGACTACTCCTGTCCGCTTGGATCATTGAGAAATCGTTTATGGCCTTTCTCTGTTCGTACAGTCGGTCCAACATATGGAGGGTAGAATTCCAACGGGTGGAAACGTCACATATCAGCCTATTTGGGGGACGCCATTCTGCCGCTGCAGCTAAAGGAGGGTGTGCTTGGCGGTGTAGGAATGGCTGAAGTGCATGCAAAGTTTCTTGGACATTTTTAGAATGTTTTGCAGTTGGGTATAAGTCTTGAGGAACCGTTTGACAACCAGATTAAATACGCGTGCCATGCAGGGCGCATGGCTCAGCCCTTCTTGGCACAGCGCGGACACCATTTTCTTTCCGTTATCTGTCACCATGGTTCCGATTTTTAGTTGTCGCGGAGAAAGCCAGCAATCGATTTCTTCTTTCAACACACGGAGCAGTTCCTCCCCTGTGTGACTTCGTTCGCCCAGGCAAACCAGGCGTACAACTGCGTGACACCACCGTGCCCTGCACATGTGGTACGCTGGTGGAGCACCATGACTTGGCCCTGCAGTGGAGGCTGAGGTGGTGGAGAAGTAGCCAGACATTAGTGCAGCATCAGCAGTTTGACAACGAGGAGGAGAAAGTGGCGTCACCTGTTCAATTTGCTCATGTGGCTGGGCAGGAAGCACATTGACCCAGTGGGCCGTAAAGGACATGTACTGGCCTTGACCGTAGTTACAACTCCACACATCGGCGCTGCCGTGCACTTTAGCAGACACCGACAGGCACAAGGACTGGGCCACCTTCTCTTCTACATATTTGTGCAGGGCTGGGACTAACTTTTTGGCAAAGAAATGACGGCTTGGGACTCTCCACCTCGGCTCGGCACAAGCCACTAGTTCTCTGAATGGTGCAGAGTCCACCAGTTGAAAAGGGAGGGACTGCAGCACGAGCAACTTGGACAAGAGCACGGTCAGCTTCTGCGCTGTAGGATGGCTGGACGCGTACTGCTGTCTCTTTGCAATCACCTCGATGAACGACTGCTGCAGTAATGAGTGGTAAGGAATAAGAGGAGGAGGAGGAAGAGCATCTGGAGTAGTTGATAATGACAGACAGCTCCCTTTGGCAGAGGTGCTGGAGCCTTGACTGCCTGAAATGGGATGCGTGCCACTGGGTGATGCTGCTGTTTCTGCTGCCGACTGGACTGCCACATCTGAGCCACGGTTCTCCCAGGCCACTTTGTGGTGACGCTGCATATGTTGGCGCAGGGATGTGGTGCCAACATTAGCACCCTGGCCACGCTTCACCTTTGGACCACAGATTCTACATATAGCCATGTTCACCTCCTCAGGCGTCTTAACAAAACAATTCCACACCGCCGAGTAGGCGATTTTACCACCAACACTCTGCACTGACTGAATGGTACCTCCGCTGCCTGGCTGAGCCCCTACGCCACTCTTTTCAAGGCCAGAAAGCACCTGCGAAGAGTGCGGTCTACCCCGTGCTCGTTTGGCTCCCGACCTCGCACTGCTGCCACTCCGCTGACTAACGGCCACACTACCGACTTGCTGCCTGCACTTCTGCCTGACATGCAAGCTGTCAGTCTCATCTGCAGATGATGATAATGATAATGAAGCCCTTGCTTCACCCGGCTCCCAAATGCGATCGGCTACATCATCATCAACTACAGTTTGCACGTCGCTAATGTCCTCCTCAACTGTCTCGGTGTACAAAGCCTGACCGCTCTCAACATCGCCTCTTACTACACTCTCCTCATCAGTACTTGACCGCCTACTTGAAGGAGTGGATTTCTACCCCACCTCTTGGCTTCCAAGTGGCTGATGACTGTCCTCAAGTAGTTCGTCCTCGCTGTATAGTGGCGCAGAGCCCATAGCATATAGTACCTCTCTGGCTGAGGGAACCGAAAAAGACAGAGGCAGGTTGAGGACAGGTGAGGGCATTGGAGCTGCTTCAGGCCCATGCCAAATAAGGGTTGTGTCTGACGAACCCACCGACTCTTGGCTGGGGGTTTCAGATTTCATCTGGGAGGAATTGGATGACCGAGTCAACCATTCAAGAACATCTGGGTTGGTGGTCAACACTCGACCACTAGAAGATACCGGTAGCTGTGGCCTCGCCGAGTGACCCCTAATGCCACGTCCCCTTCCTCTGCTGAGACCTGTGCCTATTCCAGAAACATTTGTGCCACTGCCCCTCCCCTGTGAAGGGCCTGTCACCCCTATGTCTGACATACTGTTTGAATAAAAATTTAAAATAAAAGTAAATTAAGAATCCCCCCAAAAATATACTTTGCTCATTGCCTTGCACAACTGCTTAACTATTTCTTTAAGAAATATCATCATCCATAGAATGGGTTAACAATGGTTTGCTGAACTGCAGTACAATGGGTTACTGCACAGCACTACACACTATATGACGATTTTCTTTTTCTATGGCGACTGACACTGCAAATAGTTATTTAAAACTAACAGCCCCACAAACACGGATTCACAGTTTTTTTGTCAAGTCAACTTCACTGACTACGTTAGCACAATATCACGCTTTTCTATTTGGATGGCGAATAAAGCCGCAAATAGTTATTTTAAATGAACAAACCCACAAACACGGATTCACAGTTTTTTTGGCAAGTCAACTTCACTGACTACGTTAGCACAATATCACGCTTTTCAGTTTGGATGGCGATTAAAGCTTCAAATAGTTATTTAAAATGAACAAACCCACAAACACGGATTCACAGTTTTTTTGGCAAGTCAACTTCACTAACTACGTTAATCGTTAACACAATATCACGCTTTTCTGTTTGGATGGCGAATAACGCCGCAAATAGTTATTTTAAACTAACAACCCCACAAACACGGATTCACTGTTTTTTTTGGCAAGTCAACTTCACTGACTACGTTAGCACAATATCACGCCTTTCTGTTTGGATGGCGAATAACGCCGCAAATAGTTATTTAAAAGAACAACCCCACAAACACGGATTCACAGTTTTTGGGCAATTCAACTACACTGAAGAATTTAGCACTATATGGCGCTTGTCTATTTGTATAGCGAATAGCGCCGCAACTATTTCTTTCACATTTACAAGGTGCTAATAACGGATTATATATGTTTTTACCCAAACACAACCCAAAAGATTTTTTTTTATGTTTTTTTATTATTATTTTTTATTTTTATTTTATTTTTTAATTAATTTTTTTTTATGTACCCCAAACAAGGCTCTGACCCTCTTACTAGTGGTGCTTCTTTGAATAAAGCACCTCAAAACAGCCTTTAGAACAGAGTGCCTGACTTTCTGTCTAGAAATCGTCCCGCTCCCATCCCTGCAATTCAGATTATCTATCCCTGATCTCATTTCTTTTCTTTGTTTTGTTTTTTTCACTTGCCCTATCTCTCCTGACGTCTGTCTCTGGTCTAAAATCAATAGCAATTGGCGGATTCCAGCGCTGCAGAGCTATTTATAGGGCTGTGACATCACAGGACCTGGCCTGCTGCTAATTGGCTACATGTCTGCATGTGATCGCTTTGTGGGCGTTTACTTCTTTGTTCCAGAAATCTTTTCCCCATGTCATGCCATGTGCTTGCGGCCATTTTAGGAAAAAATAAAAAAGATTCGTTACTACGAATCGCCATGAAATTAGCTTTTGTTGCGAATCAAATTTTCCATGAAATTCCTAATGAATTCCACTTTGTCGGCTTCGATTCGCTCATCTCTGACTATGATAGGTTCACAGAGAGTTTTGTGCATTTTTTACCCCAAGTCTGAAGTAGATAGAAAGTGAATGGTAAATATAGAGGAAAGACATCTCACTCTTCTTCTTGCTAGCATTTGCTATTAAAAAATGCACCAAATCTGCAAATAAACTGATTTTTATAAATGCCTATCAAATAAAACTTTATAAACAACTGGAAATTACCCTCAACTACAAACTTGAGGAATACCTAGACTTTCAAAATTCTAACTAAAGTAATCTTGCAGAAAATAGCAAACAAGTAAGCTAGCGGGCCTAAAAGGCCTGGGTTATGAATACTAGGGTTCAAAAATAATCCTGCATCCACTTGAAAAATCTATAGTCATGACCATCTAAGTTGCAGTCCACAACATGTTAGGCAAGGTATGTTCCCTGGTAACAGAGACTCAGAAGACATCTGAAGTTGGGGGAGTGTCAGAGCTAGCTGAGTTGGTAAGCCTGATAAAAGAACTGCTTCTACACAGCTTCTGAACAGAAAAGCAGCCTCCTGCCTTTCTGTAAGTGTTATTTATCCCTTCATATCTGTTCTGTGAGCTCCAGAGCTAAAATAAAAAACCTTGTGGGAAGTAAGGAAAGGATGCCAGAGCAGTCCAGTGCTGGCAGACTTGCATAGAAGGGATACCCCCAGATTCTGAGTGAAATACATCTAACTGGCCAGCTGAAACAGAGAATAATATTGTTATGCCAGTGGGTATAGACCCACTGTGCCACTGACCGGCTATACCCTGGAGGGGCATGACTAAGTGACTACCTGGTCTTCACTACAGTCTCTGATGGTGAGGATAGGCTTGGGCCATTAGGGTAGTCACCAGGTGCCACTCCACAGCAGTCGCCGAGTCAATGGCAGCTGACCAGGTGGTCAGAGATAAAGCACCAAGGGGAATGACGCAGTCAGGAAGTCTAGGGTCAGGGCAGGATCACTCCCATAGACTTCCAATTGAAATGAATGGGGCGATTAGGTGTAATTACACCTACTCACCGCTACCCATGTTATGGCTAGAATGTAAACGCTGCCTCCACTTCAAACAGTTGATCGGCAGGAGTGCCGGGTGTCAGACCCCTGCCGATCTGATATTGATGACCTATTCTGAGGATAGGTCATACTGTGAATACATTTAACTTGGAGAACCCTTTTAAGGAAACCCAAGAAATGTATGTTCCTTCACAGTTATGATTGTACAAAGAAGTACAGCCATTATACAAACTTTTTTTGAAAACTCAGATATGCTTTACGATCGCCCTCATGAATAGTTTTCAGTACACAGGAGAGGTGTTATCAGTGATTGAACGGATTGTCTGTATAAGGCTCCATTCACACGTCTGTATTTTTCTTTTCCAGATTTTTGGTCCGTTTTTTGCGAATCTGTGTTTCCGCAAAAACCTTCCGTTTTTACCAATTGTACATCCGCATCCGTTCCGTTTTTCCGCAAAAAAAAGGAAGGAGGAATATATGTTGGTAGGGTATTTCTTTCTATTTCCTGGAAATGGATCAGCAATTGCAGATGATATGCAGATGACATATTGATGCATTCCGCATATCATCCGCATTTTTTGCGGAGCCATTGAAATGAATGGATCCGCATTCTAGATTCTGTTTTTGCGGAACGGATGCGGATTAAAACATACGGACGTGTGAATGGAGCCTAAGTGTGTATACATAGATAGCTGTCAGTCACCAGCCGAGATTTAATATATAAATTACACATGTTACTAAATCTTTACCCATAAGGCCCCATTCACACGTCCGTTTAAAACATCCGCAATCTATCCGCATCCGTTCCGCAATTGCGGAAGGTTTTTGCGGATCCATTCATTTCAATGGGTCCTGATAATCTGCGGACATTGCACCGTATGTTGTCCGCATCCGTTACTCTGTTCCGTTCCGTTTTGCGGATCCGCAAACAGAAATCCTCCTGTCCTACTTTTCTCCCGAATTGCGGTCCGTAGCACAATGAAAGTCTATGGATCCGCAAAAAATGCGGAAGACATGCGGAAAGGCATCCGCATGTCATCCGTATTTGCAGATTCCGTTTCAGGAGGGGTGAAAAAAAAAATGTTATTCATCCTTCCGTTTTTTGCGAATCCGCAAAAAACGGATGACATATGGATACATCCTTTCCGTTTTTTACAGAAAGACGGAACGGATATCCTGAAAAAACTGAGTTTTTTGCGGAACAACGGATCCGCAAAAAACTGACCGTTTTCCAGGATGTGCACACATACGGATGTGTGAATGAAGCCTAAAACTATATATATATCAATCTGCTAAGCTTCTATTGCTCTATAACATGCTACCTGCAGATTGCACTACATTTTGTGGTGACAGGTCCTCTTTGAGTATAGCTGCAGCCGGTATAAAAGATTGAACCAGCATTGAGATTTCTGTTGGTTTGCTGATCTTTGATCAATTTAACAACTTGCTGGCAGACACTAATGACTTAGCTGAGCTCCACTATAGGAGAGATTTTTTTTATTCATCACATTACACTGCACTGCCAAGTGACTCTACTTCCTATAATGTAACTCTCCATAGCATCCTCATTCAATGTGTTTTGACCATTTCAAGCAGGATCACTCTTTGATGTAACGCTACATCTGCAACTTCCATCCCACCTACACTTAACAGTTGAGATAGGATTGCACTGGCCATTCTATGTTTCTTATTACGAGTATACAGTGGGGGAAATAAGTATTTGATACACTTCAGATTTTGCAAGTTTTCCCACCTACAAAGAATGGAGAGGTCTGTCATTTTTATTGTAAGTACACTTCAACTGTGAGAGGCAAAATCTAAAAAAAAAATACAGAAAATCACATTGTAATGAATTTGCATTTTATCGCTATGAAATAAGTATTTGATCACCTACCAACCAGCAAGAATTCTGACTCTCATAGACTTGTTATTTTTTCTTTAAGAAGCCCTCCTACTCTGCACTCAGTGGCGTAGCTATAGGGTTCGCAGCGGTCGCAGTCGGGGCAGAGGGATATGAGCGCTTCCATTGAGGGAGAGATGTCATTGCGCCGCCTGAGCCGCACAGCGTGGGACACAGGCCGGAAGAGGCCTGTACCGCATCGCTGCCAGCTCCATGGAGGTAAGTATTAGTGTTTTTTTTATTGTTGCAATTACGGACCGGAGCTCTATTGGGGGATCTGTGTGGTACTAGTGGCACAGTACTGGGGGTGGTAGGATGATTTGTCCAGAAGACGGGAGGATGATGGAAAAGTAGTAAACTAAGATTTTTTTCTGTCAAACTGCAGAGATGAGAAATGGCTGAAAAATGGCATCTGGTCTGAAAGGAGAAGATGAGGAAAGAAGATCTACATCAGAGGAGACGTCACTGGATGTACGAGGTATGGGGTGCTGTATTAGGCTACATTCACACAAACGTTGTGTTTTGCGGTCTGCAAATTGTGGATCCGCAAAAAAAGGATGATGTTCCGTATGGCATCCGTTTTTTTGCAGATCCACTGTAACAATGCCTATCCTTGTCCGCAAAACGGACAAAAATAGGAATGGACATACAGATGCGGACAGCACACAGTGTTCATTTAAGTGAATGGGTCCGCATCTGAGCTGCAAAATATGCAGATCGGAGGCCCCAAAAACAACTGTCGTGTAAATATAGCCTTACCCTGTATGTTCTGTAGTGATATACGTAATGTTAGGAGGGAAAAGGTTAGGGTGAGAATTTGGCATGTGGGGGGTTCAATTTTTGACTTGGCTGGCAGAAAAGCTAGGTGCACCAGCGCTGAGGGAAGGGGGGGGGAGGGGGCAAGCTGAACTCTTGCACCAGGGACCATGAGCCTTTAACTACGCCCCTGTCTGCACTCATTACCTGTATTAATTGCACCTGTTTGAAATCGTTACTTGTATAAAAGACACCTGTCCACACACTCAATCAATCACACTACAGCCTCTCTACCAAGGTCAAGACCAAATAGCTGTCTAAGGACACCAGGGACAAAATTGTATACTACACAAGGCTGGGATGGGCTGCAGAACAAAAAGCAAGCAGCTTGGGGAGAAGGTAACAACTGTTGGTGCAATTATTAGAAAATGGAAAAAACACAAGATAACTGTCAGTTTTCCTTGGTCTGGGGCTCCATGAAAGATCTTGCCTCATGGGGTCAGAAGATTCTGAGAAAGATCAGGAATCAGCCCAGAACCACATGGGAGAACCTGGTCAATGACCTGAAGAGAGCTGGGACCACAGTCTCAAAGATTACCGTTAGTAGCACACTACACCGTCATGGATTAAAATCCTGCAGGGCACGCAAGGTCTTCCTGCTCGCGCCAGCACATGTCCAGGCCTGTTTGAAGTTCGCCAATGACCATCTGGATGATCCAGAGGAGGCATGGAAGAAGGTCATGTAGTCAGATGATACCAAAATAGAACTTTTTGGTATCATCTTGACTTGCTGTGTTTGAAGGAAGGAGGAAGGAAGAAAGAAGAATGAGTACAACCCCAACCGTTAAGCATGGGGGTGGAAAAATAGTACTTTGTGGGTGCTTTGCTGCAAAGAGGACAGTACAACTGCACCGTATTGAAGGTTGGATGGATGGGGCCATGTGCCACAAGATTTTGGCCAACAACTTCCTTCCCTCAGTAAAAGCATTGAAGATGGGTTGTGGCTGCGTCTTCCAGAATGACAATGACCCGAAACACACAGCCAGGGCAACTAAGGAGTGGCTCCGTAAGAAGCATTTCAAGGTCCTGGAGTGGCCTAGCCAGTCTCTAGACCTGAACCCAAATTGAAAACTTTGGAGGGAGCTGAAACTCAATGTAGCCAAATGACAGCCCCAAAACTGGAAAGTTCTGGAGAAGATCTGTACAAAAGAGTGGGCCAAAATCCTTGCTGCAGTGCAAACTTGGTCAAGAACTACAGGAAATAAAATGCAAATTAATTTAAAAATCATATCATGTATTTTTTCAGATTCTGTCTCTCAAGTTGAATTGTACCAAAATTACAGACCTCTCCATTCTTTGCAGGTGGGAACACTTGCAAAATCGCCAGTGTATTAAATACTTATTTTCCCCACTGTATATGAGTTACTGACCTTCTTTAGGCCAGACTTTAAACAGGAATAAGGATTCATAGAAAACAATATACCGTATTTTTCGCCCTATAAGACACACTTTTTCCCCCCAAAAGTAGGGGGAAAATGTGATGTGTCTTATAGGGCGAATACAAGTGAGCCCTTCCGTAAGGAAGCGCTCACTTGTACGTAGGGACCCCCATCAGACCTCAGATCAGCCCACCCAGCCACTTATAAAAACCTTACTTACCTGTCCTGCGCTGCCGCTGCCCTCCAGTCCCACGCTCTACTCTTTTCCCTGCCGGCGCGCACTATGACCTGACAATGCAGCGTCAGGTCATAGTGTGCGCCGGCAGGGAAGAGAGTGGAGCGCGGGACCGGAAGGCAGTGGCAGCGCAGGACAGGTAAGTAAGGTTTTTATAAGTGGGTTGATATGAGGTCTGATGGGGGCACAAGACGCTGATCTGAGGTCTGATTGGGGCACATGCTGCTGATCTGAGGTCTGATGGGGACACAGTAGGCTGATCTGATGGGGGCACAGTGGGCTGATCTGGACGCACAGTGAGATGGTATGGGGGCACAGTGGGCTGATATGGGGCCATAGTGGGCTCATCTGAGGTCTGTTGGGGGTCTGACATGGAGGGCTGATGGAGTTCTGACATGGAGGGCTGATAGGAGGGTCTGATGTGATGTCCTGAAATTTATGGGCAGTCTGATAAGAGGATCTGATGAAAAATATTTTTTTCTTATTTTCCTACTCTAAAACCTAGGTGCATCTTATGGGCCGGTGCGTCTTATAGGGCAAAAAATAGGGTAGTATGATAGGTAGAATGTTAATTTTTACTGCATTGATTTGAAAATCAATGAAAGGGGTTTTAGTATTATTCTTTTGTAAACTATCAGATTTTTGCACATAATTATGTATCAGAATAAAGCCCAATTTTATACACATACACGCATACACATGCCATTTATCACATTGTTACATTTTATAGCCTGAACCCACAGATCCAGCAAGAAAATCAATGACAAGGGGAACAAGATGCAATCCTAGTGAGTTCCATTGGTCATTATAACTTTCGCAGAGCATAAAACCCCTACTCCAAACATGAGCCGTGGGATGTGTATAACGATACGACAAAAAGGAAACTGAATCTATATAATGTGGCCTCCAGGAATAAGTGTTTATGAGCTGTCAGGAGTTTGGAGATAAGAGTTACAGATTGAGCTATCAGAGCAGAGCCCTCATTGAAATGGGGGAAGCAATATTCTGGAAATACACTGAAAGTGAAAGCCATAGAGCATAAACTCTAAAGAACAACTGAACATGTTTTAGCTCAAATTAGAAGAATTCTAAAATAAGGTAAAAAATGCACCTAAAGCTGTCCCAAGTCTTTAATGTGTTTTGTGAGTCGAAGCATGGAGCAGATTCAGCTTCAAGTTTGTCATAACTTCTACTGGCATTATTAGCCCCCCCCCCCAAACCAAATTCTCAACCTAACCTATGGTGTCCTAACATTACATTCAGCAATATAAAACATACAGGATAAGGCTACTTTCACACCTGCAGCACTACGCTCCGGCCACCTTATTCGGCAGAGAATCCATGGAATTGGCCAGACACAAACAACATTTTTGCCAGATTGTGGCCGGATCTCTGCCAGACCCAATTATAGTTAATGGGGCCAGTGGGCATTCTGCATCCAGCAGTGCCGGAGCCGTTGAATTCCAGCAGGCTGTTCTCTGCTGGACCAGCCTGCCAGAATCACTAACGCAGATGTGAAGGTAGCCTAATACAATGTCACATACCTCTTACATCCAGTGATATCTCCTTTGATGTAGACATTCTCTTTCTTCATCTTCTCCTTTCAGACCAGATCGCCATGATGATTTCTTTCAGCCATCTCTCTTCTCTGCAGAGTTTGACAAATAGACATCTTAGTTTCCTACTTTTCTATCATCCTCCCACCTTCTTGAACACCCCATGCTGCTACCCTCAATACTATGCCGCTGTGCTCCCCAAATAGTGCTCCTCCTCCTCCATAGTGCCCCCCATAGTGTTCCTCCTCCATAGTTCCCCCCATGTGAGCCAGTATATATGATAGGGCCCCCATAGTCCCAGTATACATATAGTGGCCCCCATAGTGCCAGTATATATAGTACCCCCCATAGTGCTCCTCCTCCTCCATAGTGCCCCCACTGTGTGCCAGATATATACTGATATATGATATGATAGGGCCCCCATAGGCTAATTATATATATATATATATATATATATATATATATAGTGCCCCCATAGTGCTCCTCCATCGTGCACCCCATAGTGCTCCTCCATAGTTCCCCCACTGTGTGAAAGATAGTTCACTTAGCAAAGCATAAATGAAAAAAAAAATAAACACTTATACTTACCTCCTTGCCTTTTTCAGTGACGCAATGCAGGCCTCTTCCGGCCTGCCTAGTGCCTGCAGCCTTTTAGAGGAACGCGGAAGGGAGACGCCTCTCCCTCCCCTGCCCCGCAGTACATCCATCTGTATCGCTGTCCTGAGGACGGTACCACCGGTAAGAAAGGGCCCCCTCTGGCCCTGGGCCACTGTGCAGTGGTATGTCCGCCCCTGGATAGATAGACTGACCAAGTCATGCATTTTTTTAGATAGAATATGCAACAATGATTAATGCAGGATTCTGCCACTTCTAAGTATCTGCATACTTGTGTTACTTTTATAAAAATGGAAGTGCCATAAGATCCAGAATGTTATCCTTGAAATGTCAGACACCATTACTAAAATATAGCCAATCCATAAATTTCATATAAAAGTCAGTGAACTGTACAAATTGATGTTCTTTCTAAACTAGACTATTTAATGCGGAATTGCAAATGAGGTTTTTTTTCTACGCAACATGGTTCAATAGAGCTAGCTGCAAAACAGACAGGTTTCAATCTTGCTTTAAAGGTTTATTAAACTACTGAAATCCATTCACAGTCAGATTGTTTTAACCCTTACATGACATTCACCGTACATGTATGGCGGATGTCAGGTCTTTAACCCCTTCAAGACCAAGACAGTTTTTACCATAAGGACGAAGCCATATTTTGCAAATCTGACATGTTTCACTTTATGGGGAAATAACTATGGAATGTTTTTACTTATGCAAGCCACCCTGAGACTGTTTTCTCGTGACATATTGTGCTTCATGTTAGTGGTAAAAATGGAGGTGAAATATTCAAATTTCACTTTTTTGCAGATTTTCCATTTTAAAGGGAGTCTTTCACCTGTTTTTCACCTATATAACTAACAACAGTGTCCCACAGAAGATTGCATACACATCCCAGACATACCTGTGTGTACTATGTGTCTGTATTCCATGTTTAGAAAAAGCACTTTTATTCTGCTGGAAAACAGCTCCCAAGTGCCCAGCTGAAAATGAAACTTTAATTTGAAGTCTTGGAATGTCAGCTTTCAAAGAATGTCAGAACCATTTTTCTATATCCTACCAATCCCAAGATATGAGCAGCTAAAGCAGCCCTCCTCTCTTCAGTCTGTAGCAGCAGAGCTAGGCACTTGGGAGCTGTTTTCCTAAAAAAAATCTCCCAAAAAATTAAATTTTGAAATTTTACCACCATTTTCCTTTAATTTTTGTGGAACACCTCAAGTGTTAACAAAGTTTGTAACATCAGTTTTGAATAATTTGAAGGGGAAGTTTCTATGGGGTATTTAAGGTGAAAAATGGCTCAGTACTGAAGGGGTTAATATACAGCGTATTTAAAGGGGTTCACCGGGAATTAAGAAAATGAAAATACGTAAATATTACTTTATTATAAATATATTCCCCAAAAACTTTTGTTAGTTAAAATGGCTCATTTTGTCTGGGGAGCAATAATTAGGAGAAACAAAATGGCCGCCATCTTATTAGTACACACAAAACCTGTCCTAATCACACAGGAGGACAAGTTACTTCACAACACTGAGGTAAAGAGCTGCCTCATCCTCCTCTCTGCTCTGCTTGTCAGGGATTAGCATCCTGAATACAGATGATAAGAACCTCTTTAAAAACACACAACGCAGTCTCATGTGTTATGCTTTTTCATATTCCAAAAGCTTCCAAAATGTGTCCCTTATGATTATGATGTTTAAATACATACAGTGTTATGAGATTTTAAAAAAATTGGCTTGGGGAACCAAGCATCCAAATATTATGCCTTGACAAGGTCAGAATGCCTGCCCATACGACACACTCAATTGTAGATTATCAGAAGAAAAAGTGGCTCATTGTGAACTAGCATAAATAAAATATCTCTTCTCTTAATAATATAAAAATGAGTTTCTGTCTGTCTGTCTGTCTATCTGTCTGTCTGTCTGTCTGTTCTCTATGCGCGACCAAACTACTGTACCGATTTTCACCAAATTCGGCACACAGGTACATCAGGTGTCCGGGAAGGTTTTAGACCAGGTCTCATCTCTCTAGGACATACCGTTCCTGAGATATTCCCAAAATATGATCTCCATTAGCCAATATTACAACTGGAAACTTTGGTTTTAAACTCCAACTGCCATTCTCTGCAAAGGCACACACAGGGAGGGCAGGTTTCCATAACAACCAGGTAATTATCAGCAGCTGAGGATCTCATCCATTTCTATTCACTGACACTGTTAAAGGTATTCCGGTTACCATAAATATAACTTATGTTTTTTTCTATTACTACAGTTCAGTAGTAATAAAAGATGTTTTCCTCCACTGCTGTCTATTGCGTGGGCTCATAAATAAGCATGGTATTGACCTTTAATTCAGGCCACCCTAAAAGAAGTACTTAAAACCCCTGCCCCAGGTCTCACTAAGCCACACCCCTGACTCAATCAGGCCACACCCCCTTTCACTCCGCAGCCAACAGAGATTGAAAAAATAAAGGTAAAAATCAACTTCTGTCAGCTGCAGGGATGGGTGGGAGGTTGACTTTCTTTCTGCAACAACACACACAAACATTAAATAAAATAGATTAAATACACCCATGCGAAGCGTCTTGCTAATCCACGCCCCCGACTCTGTCAGGTCAGGCCCCCTCCCACTCCGCAGCCAATGGGAATTGAAAAAATGAAGGTAAAAATAAACTTCTGTTTGCTGCAGGGGTGGGAGGGTGAATTTCTCTCTGCAACGACACACAAAAATTTTAGATGAAATAGACTAATTATAGACTACAAACGTTCGAAGCCTTTTGCTAAGCCACGCCCCGTCTCTGTCAGGCCACGCCCCCTCTCACTCCGCAGCCATTCTGCAACGACACACAGAAACATTAAATGAAATAGATTAAATGCACCTATGCGAAGCGCTTTGCTAAGCCACGCCCCGACTCTGTAAGGCCACACCCCCTCCCACTCCGCAGCCAACAGGGATTGAAAAAATAAAGGTAAAAATCAACTTCTGTCAGCTGCAGGGATGGGTGGGAGGTTGACTTTCTTTCTGCAACGACACACAGAAACATTAAATGAAATAGATTAAATACAACCATGTGAAGCGTCTTGCTAATCCACGCCCCCGACTCTGTCAGGTTACGCCCCCTCCCACTCCGCAGCCAACGGGGATTGAAAAAATAAAGGTAAAAATAAACTTCTGTTTGCTGCAGGGGTGGGAGGGTGAATTTCTCTCTGCAACGACACACAAAAATTTTAGATAAAATAGACTAATTATAGACTACAACCGTTCGAAATCTTCTTGCTAAGTCACGCCCCCAACTCTGTCAGACCACGCCCCCTCCCACTCTGCAGCCATTCTGCAACGACACACAGAAACATTAAATGAAATAGATTTCAGCGCTTTGCTAAGCCACACCCCCAACTCTGTCAGGTCATGCCCCCTCCCACTCCGCAGCCAACAGGGATTGAAAGAATGAAGGGAAAAATAAACTTCTGTCAGCTGCAGGGGTGGGAGGGTGAATTTCTCTCTGCAATGACGCACTAAATTTTAGATGAAATAGACTAATTTCAGACTACAACCGTTCGAAGCATCTTGATAATCCACACCCCCAACTCTGCCAGGCCACGCCCCCTCCCACTCCGCAGGCAACGGGGATTGAAAAAAATCAGCTGCAGGGGTGGGAGGGTGAATTTCTCTCTGCAACGACACACAAAAATCGTAGATGAAATTGACTAATTTTAGACTACGACCATTCAGTACTAATAAAAGATGTTTTTTTCCACTGCTACCCATTGCGGGTCCCCATAAATTACCATGTCATCGACCTATAATTCATGCCACTCTGACCCCCGCCCCAGATCTCGCGAAACCACGCTCCGACTCTGTCAGGCCGCGCCCCCTCCCACCTCCGCAGCCAACGGGGATTGAAAAAATGAAGGTAAAAATCAACTTCTGTCAGCTGCAGGGGTGGGAGGGAAGTTGGATTTCTTTCTGCAACAACATACAGAAACATTAAATGTAATAGATTAAATATACCCGTGCAAAGCAATGGTGTCTTCCACTGTTGCCCATGGCGTGTCCTCATAAATTACCATGGCATCGACCTGTAATTCTGGCCACCATCAAAAGAAGGACTTAAAACCCCGCCCCAGGTCTTGCAACGTCACGCCCCCGACTCAGTCAGGCCATGACCCCTCCCGCTCCACAGCCAATGGAGATTGAACAATTGAAGGTAAAAATCAACATCTGTCAGCTGCAGGGATGGGAGGGAGGATGACTTTCTCTCTGCAACGACACACAGAAACATTAAATGAAATAGATTAAATATACCCGCGCAAAGCAATGTTTTCTTCCACTGTTACCCATTGTGTTTCCTCAAATTACCATGGCATTAACCTATAATTCAGGCCACCCTGAAATGAAGGACTTAACCCCCCCCCCCGTGTCCCATTAAACCACACCCCCTCCCACTGCGCAGCCAATAGGGATTGAAAAAATGAAGGTAAAAATCAATTTCTGTCAGCTGCATTGACTTTCTCTCTGCAACGACACACAGAAACATTAAATAAATAGATGAAATATACCCAGGCGAAGCCGGGTCTTTCTGCTAGTATATATATATATATATATATATATATATATATATATATATATCTCCAATTCCTTCCCTTTTATTCTGTTCCTAAGCTGTTGTCTTCATTTCTTATACAACCCATTTATCCAGTGTATAATATACACCCCTCCAGTCCTTCATACACCTCAGGAGTAACAACAACCCTCGCAGATACTTATATATAAAAATACTTTACTGATAACATAGAGAAGACAAAGCAATGAACATTATACAAAGATTCAAACACCACAAATAACACAGTACATAGAGGACACCACCACACACAGCCGCCTCGTTCCTACCCTCCCTGAATGCTTAGCAATGTGGCTAATAATGTGTACGAATATAAAGTATATCCAGATACCACCAATATACCGTATACTGGATCTACACTTCTATCCAACTCACATCCAGTACCTGACCATTAGTACATGTACATATAGAGACTCATGCATAAACAGCATATATAATCTACTGGTAATACAATCACAGACTACAAATATCTATATGTACACATATAAAGTCTACTGGGATATTATACTTATATACATACACACGTACCTTAACCCCTTCAACCCCGGGCCTGTTTTCACCTTCCTGACCGGGCCATTTTTTGCAAATCTGACATGTGTCACTTTATGTGGTAATAACTTTGGAACGCTTTTACTTATCTAGGCCATTCTGAGATTGTTTTCTTGTGACACATCGTACTTCATGACAGTCATAAATTTGAGTCAATATATTTCACCCTTATTTATGAAAAAATCCCAAATTTACCAAAAATTTGGAAAAATTTCCAAATTTCCAAATTTCAATTTCTCTACTTTCAAAATACACAGTAATACCTCCAAAAATAGTTATTATTTTACATTCCCCTTATGTCTACTTTATGTTGGCATCATTTTATAAATGTAATTTTACTTTTTTAGGACGTTAGAGGGCTTAGAAGTTTAGAAGACATTTTTCAAATTTTCACCAAATTTTCCAAAACCATTTTTTTAAACACCAATTCAGATATAAAGTGATTTTGAGGGGCTTACATAATGAAACCCCCCATAAATGACCCCATTTTAGAAACTACACCCCTCAAGTTATAAAAAACTGCTGTTACAAACTTTGTTAACCCTTCAGGTGTTCCACAAGAATTAAAGGAAAATGGAGGTGAAATTTCAAAATTTCACTTTTTTGGTAAATTATTCATGTTAATATTTTTTTTCTTGCAATACAGCAAGGGTTAACAGCAAACTAAACCTCAATACTCATTACTCTGATTCTGCAGTTTACAGAAATACCCCATATGTAGTGGTAAACGTCTCTATGGGTTTGTGGCAGTGGTCAGAAGGAAAGCAGCGCCATACGGATTTTGGAGGCAGATTTTGCTAGAATAGTTTTTTAGGCACCATTTTGTAATTGAGAGACCCTGACGTACCCCTTCAGTGGAAACCCTGAAAAAGTGACCCCATTTTGGAAACTACACCCTTCAAAAGAATATATTAAGGGGGGTTCTGGCCACTTTGACCCCCTAAGCGTTTTACGGAATTTGGAAACACCAGGCTGTGAAAATGAAAAGTTTCATTTCTTCCAATAAAATGTTGCTTTAGCCCCAAATGTTT